>JACCIY010001596.1:0-5000 GCA_025506505.1 Flaveria sonorensis | reverse complement strand
TGAGACAGTTGAAAAAATAAAGTTAACCGATGTTTAACAACAACAATATCTAGAGTATAAGACAAAGCTGATGGGGTTGGAAGATTTAAAGCTAGAGATCTCAACAAAACTGATGGTTAGATGGGCTTTGGGAGGAGATGAAAACTTTGTCTGTTTCCACGAAATTATAAACAAGCAATTGTGTAAAAGTAGAATAAATGGCTTGATGATCTAAAGAATGATACGAAAGAAAATGATTAAACTGGAAATCCATTCCTTTCTCAAAACAAGTTTAATGAGCAAATATAGATTAAACCATCTTTTATTTGCAACAATTAAAGCAACTCATAGAGGTGCGATGGAGAATGCTTCTAGCCCATTTTTAAGTGGTTTACAACCTGGAGGAATATCTAATAACTTTAGTTATGAATCTATAAATAATCAATTTTATTCTTATTGGTTTCTTTCCATTGAGGTCCTTCTAAAAAGTTGACCTCTTCTTAGGTTTGAGGTTCACCCTCAACCATAAAAGTAAGAAAGTCAAGCCCAAAGGATTTTCAATCTTTTGCCTTTTACTTCTTCTTGGCTTGGCCTCTTCAATTTCTAATTGTTCTTGATCATCATCATGAACAATCTCATCAACATATGTTGATTTTCAAATAAGGAAACACATCTTTAAAGAATGATGCATTCCTTGATTGGATTATAGTATAATGTGTATTTCGGTATTCTTTGACTCATGTACAAGAAACCGATATACACTACTATGATGGGCATAACTATGATATACAATCCAAGTTTTGGGTCTTATCTTATGAGCCTTTGGTGGTGGCACCGTCGCTTAGGCCAGGCATTCCCACACTTTCAAGTATTTATAGGATGAGTTTCCCATATCCGTAATTTAGAAAGAGTTACATCCTTTATCTTGAAAGGCATCTTATTCAAAAGAAAATTAGTCGATATGATGGCTTCCCCCCCCCCACAAAATGTACGTTCTTTCCGTTGTACAATGCCATTTTGTCGTGTAGAATAAGTAGCAATGCGCTCATGGTAATTCCATTTTTTTCATAAATATCAGCAAATAGTGAAACATATTCAGCTATCACACTCTCAATCTCCACCTATAGGATATTACCACGAAGTGTGTGTAACAACTAGGATCTTAGACACGATCATATCAAATGGCTCTATATGCGTTAAAGCAAATGTTTGAACTTCAGTCAGAGTAAATATAATTTCAATGTAAATTAGTATGAAAGCGTATTAGTAAAATTAACATCAATAATAGTACTTGCGCAAAACACAGCGCCAAAGAAAAAAGTAGTTAATGCAAAGGAAAACATGTTTGTTATGTATGGCATGAATGAAACCTCTGATGTGCAACCTAGCCTTAAGTGTTTCGTTGACCTGAGAAACAGGCTAAAGTGTGCCAACACAAAGTTGGTGAGTTCACATGTTTAAACAACTAGAAAATATGTTAGAAAGTGTTTGCATGATAAAGTAAATAAAGCATATCGATAGGTAGCTTGCCTATAAACAAGTTACTTAGCATTTCAAAATTGATGCTAACTGTTTGTAAGTTTTTAGCCTTTCCACCACGTCTATCATATACAGTGGCAATGTTAGGTCAATTAAAACACCTGTTCTACCCTCCATTCGAGTTAGTGTGACTAATGCGGGTGGGATTTGTCAAACCCAGTAGTACTACCTAAATTACCATCATTAGTCTGTTATACGGTTTGAGTATATGGACTTTTTAGTATTTTGCACTATAATGATAGCTGATAAAGAAATAATACTAAAGCCACTATAAATAAAGTTTGCATGTTTCTCCCCCACAAAGAAAAGTATATAAAACAAGGTTCGTGAAACTCACCTTAGAGTACGTAAATACCGAAGCTAACAGTTACTTAACAAATATAGGTACGTGAGAGTGGTGTGTGTGTGTGTGTGTGTGTGTACTTATAGTCTATATGAAGCCTGTTGTATCCAAACAATGTTATTGTTAGCGTGTTAGAGAAAAGTTGTTCATTATTGACAAGTTTTGAACTTTGTGTGACCAAAGTTGGCCGGTTCGACTTGATGACCCGTTTGTGACTCAATTAAGTTGAAACATGTTTTATTGTACTCAAATAGTTCAAATAAGTTGCACATAAAGTTTTATTTTGGAACTCTTTTTATTTTGGAAAGTATAACCTTTTACACATGTGTAATCCATAATCATAACCAGATTTCACATCAAAAACAAACATCTCAATAACATAAATAATCCATCAAACATGTCAACACCACCTAAGACATCATCATATACAAAGTTTCCTATTGAATCATGGAACATGATTTCACATTTTGTATCAAAAACACCCATCATGTCATAAGATCATGCAAACACAATTACAAGTTAATATACATCATCATACACACAACACATATATCATACATAACATCATGTCACAAAATTTCATAAATAGCAAGTATGATCACATATATCGGTTTCATGATATATCACTTCCCAACCCATCCTTATGTCTAAACACCATGTAAACCATTAACCCTATTAACACATGCATGATTCATCATCTAGTAATCACGATACCCAAATATTTGCTTTAATGGAAAGTTCCCAAAAATCAAGCCGAGTTCAAAAGTCCAAACATAACGTTCATCCATTAACATCAACTAACCTCTTAGAATCATCTCATTCAATCCAATTTCATGTAATTCATACAATCTCAAAATAAAGTGTTCTTTATAGGAAAGTCCTGGTTTCGACCTAAATGTAACAATTTCACAAAATTATTCCATACATTCATCATAGTAATGCATACTAACACAACATCAATCGTCAATTTTAATCAATTTCAAGTTTTGATTCATTTTTAGGTAAATAGGGTTCATGTCATCATAAATCAAAGAATAAGAAATCAAACATAACCCTTACATGTAATATAGGTAGATGTTAATAACACGTTATGATGCACAGAGATGATCGAAAACTTCAACGATTTGAAATTATGATTGAAAAGTGTGTGTTTAGAATGTGTGTCTGTGTGTTTGTGTAAAGGTAGGGAGAAAAAGGGGTTCTAGGATTGGGATTTGTTATTATTTTTTTCTAAAAACTAGCCTTCATAATTTTGTAAAACTTGTTTTATCTTTTTTAGTGTTACGCGATTAATTTTTCTCAACCCAAACCACCAAATGATCACATAATATTAAATAACATATAATAACATGAAATAATATTTATTTTATTAGTTTGAAACCATTTTTATAATAATTAGGCTTTCAAGCTTAAACTGTACAAAACACGTAAATCCTACAATTTCGCAACTAAGCTAAACATTAATCACATAATAACATAAATATAATCCACACCAAATATGATAGATTGAAGCCATTTTGATAGATCATCATTGTTCGGGGACAGACTCGTGTGTGATTTGGCAATTCTATGAATTACCATTACATGAGAGGTTCATGAGATTTCGTGCAATAACCGACTCATTTAAGTAAACATCAGTGAATGCATGTATATATGATTGACAAATAATATTCATGCTAGTCAGAAATAACCTGAAAATGTCAGGTGTACACATCACGACTCTATCGCTCCTCAAACTTTTATCTTTTTGTTGAATTGATTCCTAACCCTCGATTATATACAAGAAGTGACTTGTCAATTGCTTATCCTATTAAGTAAGTATAACATAGCAATATCAAGTAATATAATTATTAAAAGTGATGAAGTACTTGTTGCCGCCTCTAGGGGAATTGACTTTAGATCCACACACTAGTATGATCATATGAAGGGGCTTGTGGTTATTCTTTGAACCGACTAAGTGGAGATCTTGTTTGTTGCTTCAATACATGTTTACATTTTGTATTTTATTAATGAGAAAGTAGATATGTAATCTAATTTAATCAAACAATGCGTTGAATTATAATTAACATGACCAACATGACCATGCAAAATTTAGAAGGCTCAATATAAGCATAAGTAGAAGCATTTTTGTTCAGTTACATTGAGTTTAAACATATCATTTTAGGCATAGCCCTTTCCAACAAACGTACCACATTAGACAAAACAAATTTAATCACCTTCAAAAACAACACAAAACCAAAGTAGTTAAGTAACCATCCCGACTCTAGGTCTTTCTTGCAAGTTAGGTTTACCAAAATTCATCCATAAGCATTAACTAACATCATACCATCAATCTATCAACTCAATTTCATCATACATACACAATTCATATAAAATCCATAAATTAAAGTTTCTACTAGTATAGTCTCAGTTCTTAACCAAAACTCGACTTTTTCAACAATTCCAATCCGTACAAACAGCTTTGAATCACATAATATTGCATAACAAACAATGTTTAATTTAACAATTCAATAGTTTAGACATGTTTTTGGATAGGCTAGGGTTTCATGAACTAGATATCAAAGAAGATGAAATCAACATCAAAACTTACTTGTAATATGTAATGGATGCAGGAATGCCCAAAATCACTAACACTTTGCAAGATTGAGGTTAGATATGAGGTGTATGTGTGTGTATGTTACGCAAATGAGAGATAGAGATGGAGGGATGGGGCGACTGAAGTTAGGGTGGTTTTTCTAGAAAAAATTTTAAAAACTAGTCCTTCATTTTTCATAAAAACCATCCGGGTGTTGCGCCATCAAGTTTTTCTAAACACCGAAATGCTAGAATGATCAAACAATATAAATCAAATTCCAAACACATAACTAATATTCATTTTATGTTTTAAATTATTTTTACAATTAAATTATAAAAATGGTAAACGCGTGATAATATGTATATGTCCAAAAATTTCTAATTTTCACATCAAGGCTAATCATTTAATCATGTAATCACATAACATATATTTCGCACCCATTATGTAGTCTCTGAAATATCATTTTGATAAATTGTCAACGTCCGAGGACAGACTCATGCAATAATTGATGCACATGTAATAAACTAATTAAATGAATACATTTATGAATGATTGATAATAAAT
>JACCIY010000680.1:0-46771 GCA_025506505.1 Flaveria sonorensis | reverse complement strand
ATATGGATTGAAATTGGGAACTTGAGTCGGTGAGTTGATGAAGTAATCAAGATTTACCGGTACCAACTACATCACAGAAATAGATGATGTTCCAGACTCAGGTTGTACAATTTCTATACCATCATTAGGAATAGGTTGTAAAACATCTTGATCTTTAAATTGAATGATCTTCATCTTGATGAGATTGATCATTATTATTAAACCGAATTATTGAATCTTTGACTAAAGAAAAAAAATGGATAATCTGGCTTGAGTCATCCATATCATCAGAATCTGAATCATCATGGAAAGAACCAAGAACTCCTTGAAGTTTCTTCTCACTGTAGAATCAAGCGTGTTAGATTGATTAAACAAGTTAGATTAAAAAGAGTTGACAATGAATCTAAATCAAATAACCAAGATGAACCATTTGAAACGGATGAAAAGAATTTTCAAGGAATTTAAAGTTGAATGTTTCAAGTATAACATTTGTCCTAGAGTTTAAACTCGATAGGCTTTTGAAATAGATGAATATCCAACGAAAAATCCTTTATCAGATTTGGAATCAAATTTTCCTAGATGATCACTTGAATTTAAAATCAAAACTGGACAACCAAAAGATTTAAGAAAATATATGTTTGGTTTCCTGCCAAACATCAACTCATAAGGAGTTTTCAGTTTGTTTTCATAATTAAAGTACGATTCTGTACGAAACACGTAGTAGATATGGCTTCATCCCAGAAAGTGATAGGAATTTTCGCATTAGTTGACATGGATCGTGCAGCCTCAATCAAAGTTTGTTTTTCCTTTCAGCAACTCCATTTTGTTGAGGAGTTCTTGGAGCACTGAACTAAAGAGCAATTCCTTTTCTGCACAAAACTTGTCAATAGTTACATTTTAAATTCCATTCCATTATCACATCTTATTATTTTTACTTTTTGTTCTAATTGATTTTCAACTTTTGTGATGAATTCTTTTAATAATTCAGTCGTTTAGATTTAGCATTCAAAAAGAAAACCCATGAAAATCTTGTGAAGTCATCAATGATAACTAAAGAATAAGATTTTCTTCCGATGCTCTTCACATTTGTTGGTCCGAAAAGGTCCATATGCAACATCTGGAGAGGTTTGGAATTTGATTTTATGTGCTTGGGCTTATAAGACGCTCTATGTGCTTCCCATTTAAACATGTTGAGCGGAGATTAGTAGTGGCAAACTTCTTTGATGGAGGCCGATAACATGATTTCCCGCTACAAGCTTGTTCATATTCTTGAAGTTAGAATGCTCATGACCTCTATGCCAAAGCTGACTTTTGTCATTTGATGCTTGAGCAATAGGCAAGTTGTTTCTGTAGATGGATCAACTTGATACATATCCAGCTTGTATACATCTCAATCCCTACAGCTTTAACAACCACCCAGTATTTGCTAATCTGAAAACCTAGTTTCAAAATGTAACAGAAAGAATCATCAAAAAGAACAGAATACGATTTATCACAAATTTGGGAAACGCTTAACAATTAAAGTTCAACTATGAGCAGAAGTTGACTTTATCAAAGCTTATTATCCCGTTGGATACTGTTCCCTCTCCTATGATTTTTCCTCCTGCATCACCGCCGAAGGCGACGTGTGTACCATCTTTTAACTTAAATTCTTGAAGTAGGCATGATTGCCCGTCATGTGCCGGCTACACCCACTATCCACATACCATGAGTTGATAGGTCTTCTCGGGTGTACCTGCAAGACAAAGAAAATTAAGTTGTGTTACCGACCCAAGCCGAGATGGTCTTGGGCTTGCCAAATTTATCAACAATGGTAAACTATTTAAAGTAGAGTTTATTCACATCAGGCTTGTTTTTAATGAATTTACCAATTCTATTATTAAGAAAATTCATACCATTTGAATGACCAATTTTTGAAAATTTTTATTTCCAAAATTTATCATTCATTCTCACAGACCTGGAATGAATTGATCTTGATTGTATTGTTTTGGTCTCATAGAGTCATTTTTTTTAAGATCTCAAGCCTAAGGAAGGTTGGTTAGTTAATCTTTGAAAACTAACAGTTTGATTTCTTTTAAACTAAGGATTAACATAGCCTTTGCTCAATTGTGTATTTGCAAATCCTTTCCTGGTGAACTCTTTCTAAAGTAACAATTTTTTATATTGTGAGTCCTTTTATCACAAAAGGTACAGTACTTATTAAAGTAACAATCTGCTGTTGAGTGATTTCTTATATCACATATGTGACAGTACTTGTTAAAAAAAACATTAGCAGTCTTATGATTATACATGTCAAAAATTTCACAGTGCCTTTGTGGTTTTCTAATCAACTATTTATTAACTTTTGATGTTGATGCAACGTTTGATCCTTGTTTAGATTTAGGCATCGAAAAGTTAATCTTTTGTTTTGATTTGACAAATTTTGTTTTTGATATGACAATTTATTCTTTTGTATATTTGTTTTTGACTTTTGTATATGAACTGCTTTCTTAGAATCCTTAGAAACAAATCGTTTAAGACGTAGAAGACTTCGAATCTAAACCTGTTTTCAGATCAGAGTTTGATTTGTTCTTATGAGTTTGTTTAACTTCTTGAATTAAGTTCATGTTTAAAGTACCAGCAGAAACAAATTTATTGGTTTAAATTGAGTTGCTTGATTTGTTGTTTTGTCTGATTTCTTGACTCTTATTTTGATCAGTTTTAGCTTTAGTCAATTTTCTCCTTCTTTTTGGTTCGTTGATTTTGTAGAACTTGATTTATTTGAGATTGAACATCTTCAGGTGAAGATTCTTTTTCAGTTTCTTTCTCTTTCTGATCTTTTTGCCATTTAATAAATTCTAGATTATTTTGACCATAAGAGTTTGAATCTTCTGATGTTCCTTCTTCTTGTTTTGCTTTATCTTTGTTTTTGGAGTTTTGTTTATTATTTTTAATGATCACTTCTTCCAAAACAGATTCTTTGGGAACAAATATTTTCTTACTTTTTGGTCGTGGTTCATATGATTTTACTTTTACCGGATGATCGTGTTTGATCTTTTTAGTATCTTTTCTTCAAAGATTTCAACATTGGTTTCTCTTCTTCACTATCAGAAATCTTGTTATTTTTGTTTTGGAAAGCTTTATGTTTAGATTTATTTTCAGGAGAATGATCATGCATGTTGAAGTTCTCTGGTAAAGTGTTTGTTTGGATTCAGGCATTGGTTCGTGTGTAAAACCTAAGCCTACTTTTGTTTGTCCTTTTTTTTCATTCACTTACCAGGTTGTTCCACAATTGTTTTAGAACTTTTGACTTTTGCAAGATCAACTTGTGTAGCAGCATGTGCTATTTTCTCCTCTTCCAAGTTCTTAGTCATTTCTTCAAGTTGTTTGAAAACAATTTCTAATTCTTTCAAAGATTTGTTCCATGAAGTTTGTAGAGAAATGATCTTTTCATCTGAATTTTGTGATCATTTTTAAGTTTATATGAATTAATTCTCTTGCTTGAGCTTTTCACAGATTTTGTATGAGTAAGTTCGATAATATTCTACATGTTCAAAGCAAGTTATGGTGCATAGTTTTTCTCTTACTTCAGCTGGTATTTCAGGATATTTTGGTGAAGTAGTCTCAGAGTTAGAAGATAACTTTTCAACCTTTGGTTGATCTGACTGTGCCATTAATGCAACTTCTTCTGAATCCTCTTTAGGATCAGATTTATCACTCCGGTCATACTTTTTTCTTCATTTTCAAAGTCATCTTCAGCCTTTGGATCACTATCTTCTCACCAGTCTTCACCTTGAACTTCTACAATAAGAGATAGACTAGATGTTAAGTCAGCTGTAAACTGCTCTGCATACACACTCCAGTCATATCCATCTTTGAATCTCATGACAAGAGCTTTCTTAGGCTCTTCAGAAGACTTAGATTCATCTTTAAGTTTAAGCATGGTAGACTTTGATATGGCTTTGGAATGTCTTCTGAGACTGTTATGGATATCTTTGATTACTTGAACTAGCTTGACCATTCCCTCCTTGTTTCTGGGAGCTTTGCATTCCCGTGAGAAGTGGCCATAGCTATTGCAGTTGAAACACCTTCACTTAGATTTGTCAAATCCAATAGTCTTGTTAGCACTTGGCTTGTAGTTCCTGTTGACATAAGAATGTTTCTGGGATCTATATGGAATCATCGCCATTTGCCAGTTTAAATCCATCTCTTCTACATCGTCTGGATCCATCTCGAATAAGTCCTGCAAAACAAGATTTAATTGTGTTAAATGGCTACCTTGATAAGCTTGAAAACTAGCCATAAAGCAGTAAAAGCAGATTGGACTCCTCATCGTGGTAATAGGATGTTATTAACATCTTTAACTTTGCTAGTTTTAGTAGAGTTAGAAGATGGAGACTCAGTTTGAGGTTTAGAGTTTTGAGGTTTACTAGGAGACTGAGGTTGTGGTTGAGTTGCATAAGCAGGAGCACTTGTACATGATGAATCTATAAAGAACCCTGCTCCAACAAACAGATCACCCTCTTCTTCTGGTAAATTCTCATTCTTTGCCATAAAGGCATTCTCCACTGTGCTAGCTGGAGACGTAACATATTTGTACTGAGACATTGATGTTGCTCTATCATTGTTTCTTGATCTTTCATCAATCTCAACTGACTCAAATTTGGCAATCAATAGATCAAGATCCATAGGGAATTTTTTAGTGTGCTTCAATAATGTCACTGTTTGTTTCCATGAGGATGGAAGAGCATTGAGAAGTCTAAAATTTAGATCTTTGAGATCATTTTTGATGCCAACGGTTGACATCTCAGTTGTAAGTTGCACAAATCTATTCATCATTTGGTTATAGTTTCACCAGATAAATGCTCAAACAGCTCTAACTGCCTCTTCAGTTTCTGCTTCTTGAGACCTTGAATCCCTTACCACCTTCACATATATCTTCAAAGCTTTATACATAGTATATCCAGTTTGATATCCGTCAAGTCTAGTTAAGACTTCTAGTGGTAATCCTTTGCACATCAATGAATATGCTTTAATGTCATTCTTTACTTTTCTTAGATCATCACCTTGTAACCCATCTTCAGGATAAGGTTCTGGAGAGTCTTTTGTGTAGACAAAACCTTTATCAGGACATCTAATGTAATGGGATATAAGTTCCTTTTTCTATTGACTTCCACAAGTCAGTGTCAATAGAATTAAAATGATGTTTCAATCTAAGAGACCAGTCTTAAAATCAGCTCTGTTCTTCAACTTAGGAACACTGTTCTCAGAATCTTCAGATTTGACCATTTTGAATTTTTTGTTTTTAAGAAAAAGATTTGTTTTTTTTTTGTTTTGAGTTTTTGAATTAAAACATGAATTGAAAATATTTTTGGATTTTTAAATTTTTTTTTTTTTAAATTTCTAAGTATTGAGTTGATGCTCCTAATCAGAGATGAAGCGCCCCACACAGTTATCAAACACCCAACTTTGATGTAGAAACGCCTAAGGGACTGTCTTAGTAGGATTCTGAAATGCCCAACTCATAATGCGCCGGAACAGTTGTAATGCGCCTGAACAGTTGTCAAGCGCCTGGGTTGTAGAACGCCAAAACAGTTCTAAAGCGCCTAAACAGTGGTTATGCGCCTAGAATTACTTAGTTCTGTAAAGTTTCAAAGTGTCCAAACAGTTCTAATGCGCCTCAACAGTGGTCAAACGCCTGGACCAAATGCCTGAACAGTATTCAAACGCCTAAACAGTTGTCAAGCGCCCTATACACTTAGGCAATTTTCAGCAGTCTTTAACCTAATGCGCCTAATTCAACAGATTCAAACGAACTCAAATCTCCTGAAAATCTTCAAAACTTGTTGAATTGATCTAAAAACTTCCAGTTAGGTAGTTTATAGGTCGATAATCAATCCTTCATCTTCAATTTCAACAAACAACAACAATATTTCAATCTTCTGATTGAAATACAGTCCGAATATGAAGAACAGGTTTGAACAACTGTTTGATCAAATTCTCAGATTTGAATGAATTGAACATGAAATTGTGATTCAAATCATGTTTCTATTGATTAAACACAACAGAATTCAACAATTACTTGATCAAATTGCTTATCAATCACAGATTCAAGTGATTTAGAGAGCTCAAATTAAGCTCAAATCATTGAACCAACAGCTCTGATACCATTTGATAGGATCAAAATGGATCGATTTGTGATGATATTGTGATGCAATTGAATCAAAACAAACACAAGTAATCAAATCAATGCAAACATATCAGAAAAAGTCATAGTTTTTCATAATAGAAAGCATAGAAATACAAGTGTAGAGAAAACAGTTACAATCGTTCAACTGATATAATGTGCACTAGTCTAGTCTTTTGCTTACTTACACAATACATAATCTATGCTATTATACTATCAAAGAAAACAAAAAGGAACATATATTTACAAATAAGTCCCTAAACTATGACAAAACTATTAATAAAGACAATAAAGACTAAATGTTAATTTGAGAGGCTTCAAACAAAAAGTTTTGAAAGAAAGACTAAAATGACGGGAAATTGTTTGAAAAGTAAAAATTTGATTCAAAGTTGATTTAAAAATGGAATTGATTGGTGATTAATTTGAAAATTCATGTTCACAAACAAAAAATTTGAGTTTCACATGATGTGTAATTGAGGGTAATTAATGATTTTTTTGAGTGATAGTCAAAAATTTGACTTAAGTGTTGAGATAATGCGCATAAACAGTGCTAATGCACATAAACAGTGTTCATATGGATGATGTGAAATTTCAAAGTGTTAGACTCATGGAAGGTTCTCATGCACCTGAATAGTTCTAAAAAATTCAAATCAGGAGTATGATGAATTTCATAAATTTGTACAAGTGTTGGGCGTTTTGCTCTAGTCCATGCACCTAAACAGTTGTGATGTTCTGAAAATGTTCAAGTATTGGGCGTATCAACATATGCTCATGCGCCTGAACAGTCGGACTTTCCAATGTGGTTAGACTTTTGAAAGTGATGATTTCTCCAAGTGTTAGGTGTTGCATCAATTCTCATGCGCCTGAACAGTGCCCATGCGCCTAAACAGTGCTCGAGCGTATGAACAGTGCTTATGCGTCTCATCCAAAATATGCCTTCATATTGCTCATACGCCTGAAAACTCGGTGTGAATGTAGTCTCATGTGCCTTCATAGTGCTCATGCGCCTAAGGATTTTTACACTTATATATATTCAACACTTGTGTAGTTTTCATTTACTCATTCACAAACTCAAACACTCAATTTCACTCACTCGAACACCCGATACATCATTCTCTCAACATTCGTGTTTACCTATTAATCTTTATGATATATAGGTATAAGAGAATGTGATTTCCAAGGAGTCTTCACTAAAGGTCATCAAAGTTGTTGCTGATTCACCTTCATATGCCAGATGAAGGTGGAAGATCAACAAAAATGCTACAGTCCTTTCTGAGAACTTGAAAGCTGAGCAGATCATAGAATCTTTGAAAGAATTTCAAGTCTGCGATCAAGAAGGCTTTGTGAGAGTTGGAATTCTACAAAGAGAAGCCGTGTTCAAGATAAAAGATGAACCAAAAGAGTTCATGTTGGACTGAAGACGATGTAAATCTTAGGGGGAGTATTGTTGAAGCTCTTAAAAGATTAACATTTTGTATTTTGCATTTTGTCATAGTATAGGGACTTATTTTGTAAATATATGTTCCTTGTGTTCTTTGATAGTATATATAAGATAGTTTATGTATTGTGTAGAGGGGAGAACCAACTAAAAGACATCTAAGAAAGAGAGAGATCTTAGAGATATCTCAGAGAGAAACAGTTAGAATAGAACAAACTGTAACCCTTACACATTGTATCCTGTGCATTTGCTATCAATGAAATCTATAAATTTTTGATGTAATTGCATGTGTTTGATTACTTTGTGTTTGAATTGATCATTACGTTACGATATCATCACAGATTCGATCCATTTTGAACCGATCACTAAGTCTAATATGGAAAAAATATATTGATAATCAACATAACCAATCTTATTTAAATAATGTTAGATGATTTTTATGAACGTTTTTATAAGAAATATGATCCTATACATGAAAAATAACCAAAAACATTTAAGTTATAAATATAAAGAAAAATAAAAGTTTGTTTTTATATTGAGCTTCGTTTTACACCTTTATTGTTTTTACAAAATTTTCAAAAATTAAGGGTTCTTGGATAATTGTAAACACTTAGTTAAACATAACTTTTATCATAACAACTCAAATGGATTAATAAGATAAACAAATTTGAAAATTTTAAAATTTTAAAGTTCAATGGAATTGAACTTCTCGCGTGCGAAAAGTTCAAAAGGTGCGAAAAGTTCAAAAGTGCGAGAACTCTAACTTCTCGCGCGCGAGAAGTCAAAAGGCTATAAAAGGAACAGTTGAGCGAAGGAGTACACTATTTGCACGAAAACTTCCAGAAAAATTCTCTAAAAATTCTAAGTGTTGGAACCTCGTTTGCTTCAATTTTAGTGTTCATAGTGATCGCATTTTGATATCCAAGTGTTTGTTAAGGTATATTGACACTGTTTGCATAGATTTAAATGTGTTATTTTTTGATTGAATCTCAAAGGACATATACATCTTAAAATAGAACAAATTAAACATAATAAACCTAATAATGACTTAGACAACACTTAATGAACATGTTTTATTGGTTAAAACACTCTGAAAATGGCTGATTGAAAATCTAAAAAATCACAGACTTGTCGCATGCGAAAAGTATGTTGAAAATGAACAGACGCTAGAACTTTCAAATTCGCATAGAACTACTTGCATGAAAAGCGAACTTGTCGTGCGAGAAGTTGACTTCTGGTCAAATACAGTTTCATGCGAAAACCCTTCTAGTCGTGTGAAAAGTAGAATCTGAAAACTTAATATTTTCCCGCGAAAAGTTGTAAGGAACACCTGAAGATTAAAAGGCTGATGCAACCAAAGTATACCAAAACAACCAAGTCTTCCTGCATGCACAAAGGAACGAAGATGAACAAGCTTCAGAAGTTGTACACTCATAAATAAGTCTAAGTGTAAAATCTTCCGAAGCCAACAGTTCAGAAGAAGTTACTTCGAAAGTTTCACACTCATCAGAAAATTATTATAAGTGTGAAATCTTCCAATGCCAAAGACTTATTTCTTCCAAAGCCAAAGATGAAGTCTTTCAAAGCTTCAAAAGACAAAGTCTTCCGAATCCATTTTGTTGTGAAGACAGATTTCTTCTGAAGACAGAGAAACGATGCTTTCTCTGAGTTACTTTTTGATAAAGCTGATGTACTTTCTGCTGCTGCTCTAAAGACTCACCTGCTAACATTAGTTGGTGAAACTTCCATACTTTATCAAATAGTAGAAAAAAGTCTTTGACTGTAACTTCCCACTTTTGTACCTGTTGACTTGTTTGTTTTAGATTAAGTCAGTGAGCTATGGCATGTCATAGTCACTAGTCAAAAGGCAATATGCCTTTTGACTGTAGATTGATATTGTTTTCTAGATTAGTCAAAATTCCAACTGTCTTTTTGTATATTGACGGTTGTAGGATGTAGTATAAATAGTCTTCGGTTCTTGTAATTAGATTTGCTTGCAAACACTTGTAATAGAACTTGAGAATCAATATACAACTTCCTTGAAAACTTAATTTTGTGTTCTTGTGACTTTGTTCTTGTTCTTATAGTTCTGTCTCTTTAAAATGACTTGTGTAGCTTGTATCATCAGTGAAATTACCAGTTTCCTATTTGAGTGGTTAAGTGATTTAAGATCACTCCTCTTGTGAAGCTAATTACATTCTTAAGTACCCTTACCGGTCCTGCAATTGGTATCAGAGCGTTCTAGGCTCTTGATTGTAAGATCTCACCATCTTAAATCCTTTAGTTTCACACTTCACTTTACTTTTCAAATGGCAGCTATCTAAAGGCTGATATGGAAACTGGAACTATGACAAAGTCTGTGACATCCGGTAATTTTCCGTTACCAAACTCCGTTAGTTTCATTAAGTCTTGCATACACGTGTCGTGAGCACACACTAGTTGTCGTTGAACGTTGGCGACTTAATAATAATTTATAATGTTTAAATGATGATAATTTAGTTGGTGTTATGATTAATAAGTTGTGCTTATGTGTTTACTTGATTTAATTGTGAATTTTATCGCGTAACATGGAAACGTGTGTGTTTAATTCGTATGTTTTATATCTAATAAAAATAAAAACATATAATTGTTACTACTAGCTTATATGTTTATTATATTAGTTAAAAACATTTTAAAAAGTATTTAAAAGCTTAATTTTATAAAAATACAAATTATAAGGGTAAAAAGGGTAATTATGATAATTAATTAAAACAAAAACCAAAATCCAAACCCTAAACACCCAATCGGCCGCGACTTGCATCCCCTCTCCCTCTCCACTATGATTTCGAGCAAGAACAGCTAATATCCCTCGGATTTGATCGATTTCAATTGCTATAACAAGTTAGAATCTTCAATTCCAAGCCAATACATGTTTAAAGGTTAGATTTTACATGTTTTTCAAGGGTTTGATTATGGCCGACAGTTGGAGTTCGAAATATGCAATTGAATGTCGATTTTTGATTGTTTGTTGATGTTATTATGTTAGTTGGATTGTATATATGTTAGTTAACGTTGATTATGCGAGAAAGCTTCGATTTGATGCGTTGTTCAAAGATTACTAATAGTAGTAACTTTATTTGTATGAATATGATGATTGATGATGTATTGATGTTGTCAAAGTGTTTGTGATGATATATGGATGTTAGATTGATGTTATGAATGCTAGAAACCAAAGAATGCATGTTAAATTTCATATGTTACCAAAAGTAGAAACTTTTGGTTTTGAGGATTGATAAATTATGATGATTGGATGTTGTTGATCATGTCTAGATGTTAACATAAGTTTGAATTGGTATATTGTTAATGAACTGATGAATGTATTGGGTGCTTTGATAGATTTTGGGACGTGCTTTGTAAGATTTTGGGACGTGCTTTCCTATACATCACAGATTCGATCCATTTTGAACCGATCACTAAGTCTAATATGGAAAAAATATATTGATAATCAACATAACCAATCTTATTTAAATAATGTTAGATGATTTTTATGAACGTTTTATAAAGAAATATGATCCTATACATGAAAAATAACCAAAAACATTTAAGTTATAAATATAAAGAAAAATAAAAGTTTGTTTTTATATTGAGCTTCGTTTTACACCTTTATTGTTTTTACAAAATTTTCAAAAATTAAGGGTTCTTGGATAATTGTAAACACTTAGTTAAACATAACTTTTATCATAACAACTCAAATGGATTAATAAGATAAACAAATTTGAAAATTTGAAAATTTTAAAGTTCAATGGAATTGAACTTCTCGCGTGCGAAAAGTTCAAAAGGTGCGAAAAGTTCAAAAGTGCGAGAACTCTAACTTCTCGCGCGAGAAGTCAAAAGGCTATAAAAGGAACAGTTGAGCGAAGAGTACACTATTTGCACGAAAACTTCCAGAAAAATTCTCTAAAAATTCTAAGTGTTGGAACCTCGTTTGCTTCAATTTTAGTGTTCATAGTGATCGCATTTTGATATCCAAGTGTTTGTTAAGGTATATTGACACTGTTTGCATAGATTTAAATGTGTTTATTTCTTGATTGAATCTCAAAGGACATATACATCTTAAAATAGAACAAATTAAACATAATAAACCTTAATAATGACTTAGACAACACTTAATGAACATGTTTTATTGGTTAAAACACTCTGAAAATGGCTGATTGAAAATCTAAAAAATCACAGACTTGTCACATGCGAAAAGTATGTTGAAAATGAACAGACGCTAGAACTTTCAAATTCGCATAGAACTACTTGCATGAAAAGCGAACTTGTCGTGCGAGAAGTTGACTTCTGGTCAAATACAGTTTCATGCGAAAACCCTTCTAGTCGTGTGAAAAGTAGAATCTGAAAACTTAATATTTTCCCGCGAAAAGTTGTAAGGAACATCTGAAGATTAAAAGGCTGATACAACCAAAGTATACCAAAACAACCAAGTCTTCCTGCATGCACAAAGGAACGAAGATGAACTAGCTTCAGAAGTTGTACACTTATAAATAAGTCTAAGTGTAAAATCTTCCGAAGCCAACAGTTCAGAAGAAGTTACTTCGAAAGTTTCACACTCATCAGAAAATTATTATAAGTGTGAAATCTTCCAATGCCAAAGACTTATTTCTTCCAAAGCCAAAGATGAAGTCTTTCAAAGCTTCAAAAGACAAAGTCTTCCGAAGCCATTTTGTTGTGAAGACAGATTTCTTCTGAAGACAGAGAAACGATGCTTTCTCTGAGTTACTTTTTGATAAAGCTGATGTACTTTCTGCTGCTGCTCTAAAGACTCACCTGCTAACATTAGTTGGTGAAACTTCCATACTTTATCAAATAGTAGAAAAAAGTCTTTGACTGTAACTTCCCACTTTTGTACCTGTTGACTTGTTTGTTTTAGATTAAGTCAGTGAGCTATGGCATGTCATAGTCACTAGTCAAAAGGCAATATGCCTTTTGACTGTAGATTGATATTGTTTTCTAGATTAGTCAAAATTCCAACTGTCTTTTTGTATATTGACGGTTGTAGGATGTAGTATAAATAGTCTTCGGTTCTTGTAATTAGATTTGCTTGCAAACACTTGTAATAGAACTTGAGAATCAATATACAACTTCCTTGAAAACTTAATTTTGTGTTCTTGTGACTTTGTTCTTGTTCTTATAGTTCTGTCTCTTTAAAATGACTTGTGTAGCTTGTATCATCAGTGAAATTACCAGTTTCCTATTTGAGTGGTTAAGTGATTTAAGATCACTCCTCTTGTGAAGCTAATTACATTCTTAGGTACCCTTACCGGTCCTGCAATTGGTATCAGAGCGTTCTAGGCTCTTGATTGTAAGATCTCACCTTCTTAAATCCTTTTAGTTTCACACTTCACTTTACTTTTCAAATGGCAGCTATCTTAAAGGCTGATATGGAAACTGGAACTATGACAAAGTCTGTGACATCCGGTAATTTTCCGTTACCAAACTCCGTTAGTTTCATTAAGTCTTGCATACACGTGTCGTGAGCACACACTAGTTGTCGTTGATCGTTGGCGACTTAATAATAATTTATAATGTTTAAATGATGATAATTTAGTTGGTGTTATGATTAATAAGTTGTGCTTATGTGTTTACGTGATTTAATTGTGAATTTTATCGCGTAACATGGAAACGTGTGTGTTTAATTCGTATGTTTATATCTAATAAAAATAAAACATATAATTGTTACTACTAGCTTATATGTTTATTATATTAGTTAAAAACATTTTAAAAAGTATTTAAAAGCTTAATTTTATAAAAATACAAATTATAAGGGTAAAAAGGGTAATTATGATTAATTAATTAAAACAAAAACCAAAATCCAAACCCTAAACACCCAATCGGCCGCGACTTGCATCCCCTCTCCCTCTCCACTATGATTTCGAGCAAGAACAAGCTAATATCCCTCGGATTTGATCGATTTCAATTGCTATAACAAGTTAGAATCTTCAATTCCAAGCCAATACATGTTTAAAGGTTAGATTTTACATGTTTTTCAAGGGTTTTGATTATGGCCGACAGTTGGAGTTCGAAATATGCAATTGAATGTCGATTTTTGATTGTTTGTTGATGTTATTATGTTAGTTGGATTGTATATATGTTAGTTAACGTTGATTATGCGAGAAAGCTTCGATTTGATGCGTTGTTCAAAGATTACTAATAGTAGTAACTTTATTTGTATGAATATGATGATTTGATGATGTATTGATGTTGTCAAAGTGTTTGTGATGATATATGGATGTTAGGTTGATGTTATGAATGCTAGAAACCAAAGAATGCATGTTAAATTTCATATGTTACCAAAAGTAGAAACTTTTGGTTTGAGGATTGATAAATTATGATGATTGGATGTTGTTGATCATGTCTAGATGTTAACATAAGTTTGAATTGGTATATTGTTAATGAACTGATGAATGTATTGGGTGCTTTGATAGATTTTGGGACGTGCTTTCCCAAAAGGGAAACTTTATTTGCACAAAATCCTGAATATGATGATTTGAGCATGTTTGGGACATTAGGATCATGCTAGTATGTTCATGGATAGTTTCTAAGGTGGAAGAATGTATTGTTTGGGTTGTATGAATGCTAAATTGGTTAGTTGACAGATTTGGTCTGTTTGTGGGATTTCATGGTAATGGGTCATATGGGTTATGATAGGCTATTGTTTCGATTGTAGTGGATCATGGTTGAACATCTTGGGTGATAAGAATTCTGTTACATGGTATGTTGATGGTCATCATACACGCGTGCGAATCTGAGGCCCCTGCTTAGTAGGATTGGCAGGGTTTAGGGTGTGAAGTCGTGGGTGGCTTCACATGGCTTGCTGTGCATGATTTGATTCTATGTATAATGCATTGGTTGTGTTGTAGCTATGTTGAGCATGATAATTGTTTGAGATTCGCATGATTTGTATGATATCTGGCGGTATGATGATCTCGGTAGTACACGTGGGTAATGAAGTGTCATATGTGATCAGTTTGTATGTTAATCATGTGTGATGTACTGTTATGCTTGTTTGAATGGAATTTCACCTATAATGTCACCAACGGGTCAAACGGGTCAACTGGTTCAAATGTGTCTTGTCTTCTAAAACCTTGAGTTCTTTGGTTTGTAGAGCACTTAGGGTTTCATTATGATTTTGTGTACACATACTTATGTACTCATGTGTTCTAGGTGACCTCTGAGGGTTGTCTATCCATTCTTTCTTGTCAAGTTAAGCCTTAAGTAATTTCTTACGCGCATGAGGTGAGTTCATGCCCCACTCTTTTACATACTCTCTTTTGGGGGAGATAGCATACTGGTTTTACAAATGCTTACTTTATATGAGTTGTGTGTTGTATGATATAGTGCTGAATACCATGAAAGTCCTCACACTTTCGGATTGTTAATAATGATCATTAGCGGGAAATCTTGGGTAGTACTACTGGATCTGATGAGCCCCACCTCTACGACTCGAGGTCAAACAGGTGCAATTTTGTCCTAACGAACATTGTCACGACCTGGTATGTCGTGGAAGGAGGCAACAAACGAAACACAGTCAGCTTCAATCGTGAAATCACTATGATTATTACTGATGAATATAGACTAGCTATCTATTTCAATACACCTCTTATATTTTACAAGTGTTACTCTTTTATGTTTAACGCAAACTCTTGAACTCACCAACCATTGTGTTGACTCTTTTAGTATGCTATTCTTAGGTTAAGGTTGCTATTGCCTAGGAGCACATTACATGGGTCAGCATCATTGGATTGTCTGCATGTTTGAAAACAATGTCTTTGGTTGAGTTGTTTAAACATTCACGATTTGGTTTTGCATAATATTTGGGCGCGTTTGTTTGCGCATTTTGGATCGCTTTACATTGTTTTGGGTTTTCTGGTTTATTTAACGCTTCCGCTGTATTTAAAGTTAAACTTTGATTTTGAATGTTTGTACATATAGAGTCATTCTAAGTAACTAATGACTGAGATTCTAGTATGTCACGCGCCTCGCGGTAAAACCTCGCACGCGGATTTGGAGGGTGTGACAGATTGGTATCAAAGCCATTGGTTATTGGGAACTAGGTTGCATACACACACTAGACTATAACCGCACAGTTTTTGGTTGCTTGTCGCTTACTTCCTTACTGTATACTCATTGGCATACGCATCACGTACCTCACAACATGGCATCATCGTCACGTGACTTGGGTAAGAGACCCGCGAGATCTGATTCACCTCCTTACTCACCCGTACCATCTGAAGAGGTTGATTGGGATCAACTGTTCGTGATACCTGAACGTGATCCTCCACGAGATTGGGATTACTATCCTACCTGCATACGGCATATGATATATCGGGAGCGAGTACCACCGATAGCCTTTACCCGACCATGAACGAGGTCCTCGACAGCTACCCCATCTCTCACACTCCCTACCCTGGATATTCGTCAAGTGCAAGCCTTTACTGCACTAGTGGCTACATTGGACACTGAGCAGCAACGTGTCAGGATACTCACTAGTAAAAATTTTACCCTAAGACACCAGGTGCGAGAACTATGACAACAAGTGGATACGCTCGAGGAGCAACATGGGAAAACCCTTAATGGGTGTTATACGATGGCTGACGGTATGGGAGCGCATACGGGATTCGTGAATGCACTAGTGCAGCGGGAGGTGATGGCTAACGATAGGTTTGCTACTCTAGAGGCACAACTGGCAGCACTCCAGATTGCTATAGCTCCTGCACCTACCAAAAACCCCGAGGAGGAGGAACCGGAGGAAACGGATGACGACAGCGATGGGTCGGATGTTGTGGATTGACTTCCTCATTGCATAACTTAGACTATGTAGTGTTTCTCTTCTTTGAAACCTATGTGGGAAGGGTTGTTTCCCACCGAACTGACAAACTTAAATTTTGACATTGATAGAATACTTTATGACTCATTTGCAATTTATTTTTCTTTGGTTATTATTTTTGTTATAAATGTTATGGTTGTGGTGAATCCATTATTTCTTATTGTTTACTGTACTTCAATGAGATTAATGTTGGATGTTACTCATTATTGTTTTTGTGAATTGTAAAGTGAAAACTGGACGAAGAGGATGTGGGCGTGGTCGTGGACGTGGCGCCGGAGGCCATGGTGCCGGAGTCATAAACATGACGCCTGCGGAACTGGCTACTTTAATCAACGAACATGTTCAGGTGGTGGCTGCTGCCCAACCGAGACAGCCAGCAGGTAAATGATAACAAGAGGTTAAACTAATTATCCTAGTTATTTGTCTAGGATATCTGAGTAATGTTTGGGTTGTCGAAACAGGACCACCACCATGTACCTACAAGTCCTTCATGGACTGTAAACCCCATACTTACAGCTGGACGGAAGGGGCTGTGGGGCTTGTAAGGTGGTTTGAGAAGACAGAGTCTCTCTTCGCAAAATGCAACTACCCGCCTGCTGATTAGGTGAAGTATGCCACCGGGACATTGGAAGGCGCAGCACTTTCCTGGTGGAATGCCCAGGTTCAAATGTTGGGTCAAGCTATTGCCAATGAACTGCCTTAGGATGAATTCAAGGAAATCATGTATGAAGAATACTGCCCCCGAAATGAAGTACAGAAGCAGGAGATTGAGTTCTGGCAACTCGAAATGCAAGGCTCAGAGATTGAAGCCTACATGACCCGTACACATGAGTTGGCCACACTATGCCCTGGAATGGTCAATGAAATGCACAAGAGAGTCGAGCACTACATATGTGGACTGGTGCCCGAAATTCAAAGTATGGTAACTGCCTCTAACCCCACTACCATATAACAAGCTATCCAGACAGCCCACAGGCTGACTGATCAAGCAGTCGAGCAAGGACGATTACCCAAGCGGGGCGCAGTGGCAAGCGTGCCTGACCATAAACGTAAGTGGGATGGTTCAGGCAACAAGGGATCATCATCAAGCAGCCAATCTCAACCTCAACAATAGCAGCAAAATCAACAACAGCAACGGAGGTTCGATAATAATCGATGCTTCAACCAGGCGACTCCCTCAAATCAAGGATCCGGTGGGTATGGCGGAAGACAGCCGAAGTGCAACCGGTGTAACTACCACCATGTGGGTCGATGTGACAATTTCAAGTGCCAACGTTGTGGGAAGATTGGTCATGCAGCCAAAGACTACCGTGGTGAGCTGATGAAAAAGCCACAACAGTCCCAGGAAACTCCCAAAGGCTGTTTTGAATTCGGAAAAGAAGGCCATTACAGAAGCAACTGTCCCCAGCTCAGGAGGAATGGTAATGGCAACAACAACAATGGCAACAACAACAACAATAACAGTGACAACAACAACAACAACGGTAATGGCAACAACAATGGAGGCAATAGCAACAATGGAGCCAAAGGAAGAGCCTTCGTCATTGGCTCAGGTGAGGCTCTAAACGACCCTACAACTGTAACTGGTAAATTTTCTGTTAATGGTCATTTTGCTACCGTATTATTCGATACCGGAGCTGGTAGAAGTTTTGTGTCCACTAAGTTTTGTGGTCTTTTAAGCGATATGGCCTCAGCCTTAGAATCTAAATACACCGTAGAGTTAGCTGACGGTAAGCAGATTCACGTAACGCATATCCTTAGAGATTGCAAGATAGAACTTGCTGGTTATACTTTTGCCATAGATCTCATGCCTGTTACACTAGGGAGTTTTGATGTAGTAGTAGGCATGGATTGGCTTTCTGACAAGCAGGCGAAAGTCATATGCCACGAGAAGATCATACGGATTCCTATTGGCGAAGAAGTCCTTACGGTCAGAGGTGATAGGAGTGGTGTGGTGATAGGCATCATCTCGTTCATGAGGGCACAGAAGTTGTTACGAAAGGGTCGACTGGCCATATTGGCACTCGTCACAAATAAACAGACAGAGGAAAAGAAGATAGAGGATATCCCCATAGTTCGCGAGTTTCCTGAGGTGTTTCCCGAAGACCTGCCTGGATTACCGCCTCATCGTCAAGTTGAATTCCAAATTGAGTTGACTCCAGGAGCCGCTTGGATTGCGAGAGCATCTTACCGGTTAGCTCCGAACGAACTGCAAACCCTATCTTGATCAGTTTGTTATCGTCTTTATTGATGACATACTGATATACTCAAGGACTGAGGAAGAACATGAGAAGCAGTTACGTTTAATCTTGGAATTACTTAGACAGGAACAACTATACGCAAAGTTTTCTAAGTGTGATTTCTGGATACGTGAGGTGCAATTCTTGGGTCATATTGTCAACGAGAAGGGAATACATGTTGATCCTGCAAAGATTGAAGCGATAAAGAATTGGTCTGTTCCTAAGACACCAAGTGAGATACGACAATTCCTTGGATTAGCGGGATATTATCGACGGTTCATTGAAGGATTCTCTAAGATTGCACAACCTCTCACAGCTTTGACTCACAAGGGAACAGGATACCAATAGGGTGAGAGTTAGGAATCTGCTTTCCAATTGCTGAAATAGAAACTGTGTAGCGCACAGATATTGGCGTTACCACAGGGAAGTGATGACTTCGTAGTCTAATGCGATGCTTATATTCAAGGACTTGGGTGTCTATTGATGCAGCGGGATAAGGTAATAGCTTATGCCTCTAGGCAACTAAAGGTTCATGAGAATAACTATACCACCCATGACTTGGAACTGGGTGCGATAGTTTTTGCCTTAAAGATCTAGAGACACTACTTGTATGGTACCAAATGCACTATTTACTCCAATCATAAGAGTCTTCGGTACATCTTTGAGAAAAAGGAATTGAACATGAGGCAAAGGCGCTAGGTAGAATTACTAAATGACTATGACTGTGCTATCAAGTACCACCCGGGGAAAGCAAATGTAGTTGCTGACGTGCTGAGTAGGAAAGAAACTGCTAAGCCTCGACATGTGTGAGCTTTGCAGCTTACCATTAGCACACAGTTACCTGAACAAATCCGAGAGGCTCAGACAGAAGCCTTGAAAGCAGAAAACATTGGGTCTGAATCGTTAAGGGGAATGGCCAAGCAGCTCGAGGTAAAAGCGGATGGAATTCGTTACTTCATGGACAGACTTTGGGTACCTCTACATGAAAATCTGAGAGATCTGGTGATGAGTATAAGTCTAAGTACTCTATACATCCTGGATCTAACAAGATGTACCATGATTTAAAGGCGCACTACTGGTGGCCTAACATGAAGGCGGATGTAGCTACATATGTGAGCAAGTGTCTGACCTACTCAAAGGTAAAAGTAGAGTATCAGAAACCGTTTGGACTATTACAACAACCCGAGATCCCTATGTGGAAGTGGGATCAGATATCAATGGATTTTATTACTAAGTTACCTCAAACTTCTACTGGTTGCGACACAATATGGGTTATCGTGGATCGATTAACAAAGTCTGCTCATTTCCTAGCGATAAAGGAAACAGACAAGATGGAGAAATTAACCCGACTCTATTTGAAGGAGATCGTTTTGAGGCATGGAATACAGATCTCAATTTTTTCTGACCGCGATTCTCGTTTCACATCACACTTCTGGCAGTCGTTGCAGAAATCTTTAGGTACACGATTGGATATGAGTACTGCTTATCATCCACAGACTGATGGTTAAAGCGAGCATACTATACAGACTTTGGAGGACATGTTACGTGCTTGTATGATTGACTTCGGGAATAACTGGGAAGTTCACCTACCATTGGTGGAATTTTCTTACAATAACAGTTATCACACTAGCATAAAGGCGGCACCTTTCGAAGCATTGTATGGGAGAAAATGTAGATCACCAGTTTGTTGGGCTGAAATTGGTCACAGCCAGCTAACGGGTCCTGAGTTAGTACACAAGACTACTGAAAAAATTGTACAAATAAGGAACCATATGGCTGTAGCACGCGACAGACAGAAAAGCTATGCATATAAGCGACGGAAACCTCTAGATTTCCATATTGGTGACAAAGTCTTATTGAAAGTCTCACCGTGGAAAGGCGTGATTCGGTTTGGTAAGCGAGGAAAGCTAAATCCAAGATACGTTGGACCATTTGAGATCTTGGAAAGAATAGGTCCAGTGGCCTATCGACTAGCCTTACCTGATTCACTAAGTGGAATCCATGATGTATTCCATGTTTCAAATCTGAAGAAGTGCTTAACGGATGAAACGATGGTCGTACAGCTGGAAGAAGTCCAAGTAGATGAACAATTACGCTTCATTGAGGAACCAGTCAAAGTGATGGATCGTGAGGTGAAGACACTTAAGCAAAGCAAGATACCCATTGTCAAAGTTCGATGGAACTCGGGACGTGGACCAGAATTCACGTGGGAACGTGAGGACCAAATGAAGCTTAAGTATCCTCAGCTATTCGAAAAGACGATTTCAGCCGACGAAGGTACTGATTTAAATTTTGGGATGAAATTTCCTTCAACATGGGGATGATGTGACAACTCACCCAAAACTCACTCGATTTCGATTACTTTATGCCAATGCAGTAGACCAGTGATGGAACACTCACCATGTAACGCAATTTTCGGGAAGAAAATTCTTTCAACATGGGGATAATGTGACATCCGGTAATTTCCCGTTACCAAACTCCATTAGTTCCGTTAAGTCTTACATACACGTGTCGTGAGCACACACTAGTTGTCGTTGAACGTTGGTGACTTAATAATAATTAATAATTTTTAAATGATAATAATTTAGTTGGTGTTATGATTATTAAGTTGTGCTTATGTGTTTACGTGATTTAATTGTGAATTTTATTGCGTAACGTGGAAAAGTATGTGTTTAATTCGTATGTTTTATATCTCGTAAAGATAATACATATAATTGTTAGAACTAGCTTATATGTTTATTATATTAGTTAAAAAAATTTTAAAAAGTATTTAAAAGCTTAATTATATAAAATACAAATTATAAGGGTAAAAAGGGTAATTATGATTAATTAATGAAAACAAAAACCAAAATCCAAACCCTTAACACCCAATCGGCCGCGACTTGCATCCCCTCTCCCTCTCCACTTCGATTTCGAGCAAGAACAAGCTAATATCCCTCGGATCTGATCGATTTCAAGTGCTATAACAAGTTAGAATCTTTAATTCCAATCCAATACACGTTTAAAGGTTAGATTTTACATGTTTTTCAAGGGTTTTGATTATGGCTGAAAGTTGGTGTTCGAAATATGCAATTGAATGTCGATTTTCGATTGTTTGTTGATGTTATTATGTTAGTTGGATTGTATATATGTTAGTTAAAGTTGATTGTGCGAGAAAGCTTCGATTTTGATGCGTTGTTCATAGATTACTAATAGTAGTAACTTTATTTGTATGAATATGATGATTTGATGATGTATTGATGTTGTCAAAGTGTTTGTGATGATATATGGATGTTAGATTGATGTTATGAATGCTAGAAACCTAAGAATGCATGTTAAAGTTCATATGTTTCCAAAAGTAGAAACTTTTGGTTTTGAGGATTGATAAATTCTGATGATTGGATGTTGTTGATCATGTCTAGATGTTAACATGATTTTGAATTGGTATATTGTTAATGAATTCATGAATGTATTGGGTGCTTTGATAGATTTTGGGATGTGCTTTCCCAAAAGGAAAACTTTATTTGCACAAAATCCTGAATATGATGATTTGAACATGTTTGGGACATTAGGATCAGCTAGTATGTTCATGGAAAGTTTCTAAGGTGGAAGAATGTATTGTTTGGGTTGTATGAATACTAAATTGGTTAGTTGACAGATTTGGCATGTTTGTGGGTTTTCATGGTAGTGGGTCATATGGGTTATGATAGGCTATTGTTTGGATTGTAGTGGATCATGGTTGAACATATTGGGTGATAAGAATTCTATTAAATGGTATGTTGATGGTCACCATACATGCGTGCGAATCTGAGGCCCCTACTTAGTAGGATTAGCAGGGTTTAGGGTGTGAAGTCGTGGGTGGCTTCACATGGCATGCGGTGCATGATTTGATTCTATGTATGATGCATTGGTTGTGTTGTAGCTATGTTGAGCATGATAATTGTTTGAGATTCGCATGACTTGTATGATATATGGTGGTACGATGATCTAGGTAGTACATGTGGGTAATGAAGTGTCATATGTGATCATTTGTATGTTAATCATGTGTGATGTACTGTTATGCTTGTTTGAATGGAATTTCACCTATAATGTCACCAAAGGGTCAAACAGGTCAACTGGGTCAAATGTGTCTTGTGTTCTAAAACCTTGAGTTCTTTGGTTTGTAGAGCACTTAGGGTTTCATTATGATTCTGTGTACACGTAGTTATGTACTCACCCCTATAATTTTTAAAAATTTTTAAAAGTGATTGTGAATGGATGAGAGAAAAGATGTAATGATAAATATAAAAAACTTATTTAAATAAGAATGTGATATATATATATATATATATATATATATATATATATATATATATATATAATGAATTTTAATGTAATTATATGTATGGAGATGGAGAACCCATTTTGAATGCTCTAAGAGAGATCTGTTTTTACTTTATTGTCTAAACCATAAGAAGTCATGCAATATTGCTTGTATACTTCTTGATTATTTTACTATTTTTATAGGAATAAAGTCGACCGACTACATTTGTGTGGGTACTTATGTTACCCACATTAAAAAGGCCTTACAAATGGACTCACACCATCATAAATCCAACTCTTAATGGTTTACAATTGTCATATCTTGTGTCTGGCTACATATATCTTAAAAAATGTTTCTCATTTGGTGGCAGTGGAGCCTAAAATTTTCCTTTCATCAATGTTAGCTTTTCGGTTAAGTCATGAGGATCTACATCTTCGATAGACACTTTTGATTGTTCAACAGGTCTACCTCCTGATGATGATGGAATCTCTCCTTCTAAAACAATATCGTCATATGATCATTTCAAACTATTACCAATGATATCCGCATATTCTATTACTTCAACAAGATCATCAAACTTTCCAAATTCTTCATAAGACACATCTTGCACATTTCGCTCATTCTTTCTCATATTGTGCCTCCAATTCAAGATCAATTGGATCATAGGCATCTAGTTCATCATGGTTTGGCCTGGTGGCTTTGTCAGTGCCTGATTCACTAGAAGATCCAACAATGTTTCCCAAGTCTCCTCCTTGGCATCATTACCACCTTTATCATCATCATTCTTCTTAGATCTTGTGTTTTCATCATCAGCATCACCATAATCAACTTGATCTAGATGATCATCCTTTTCAGATTCACCAATTTTCTCCTTAGACAAGCCTGCATCACCAACTCTTCCCTCTAAACTAATACCTTCACCAACAATTAATCTCACGATCTCAGTCTCAATCATTTGTTCATTCTCTATCTTTTTCTCTTTTTTTTTGCTTTTTTGATCTCCTTAATTTTTCAACTTTATTCTCAACTTCTCTATCAATGTTAGCTTGAAATTAACCTCTTTCATGCTCGGTATACATCAAAGTAGAAATTCTTATTTGAATCTCCATGCTTTATACATAGTTATACATGTACAACACTTGTTCCTCAAGAGTATTTATTATTATGTCTTTCATCTGACTATCAACTTGTAATATCTCAATCTGCTTAACTCGTTCATGATCTCCTTTCTCCAAAAATTGAACTCTTTCTTGAAAAGATTGAATATCAACTATGATGTTCTCTCACGCCTAGAGTGTTCAGGTAGAGTGTTCAAGTAATTATCATGATTAAAGCCTTGACCTTCAGTCATATCTCTTACAGGGGTTGAATAACCTAGGGTAGAAACAGGAATAGATGATGTTTCAATAACTGATGCAGTTACTGGAATATCAGCAGTATGAGTAGAATTGGATGTAACTTGTACACTAGCGACAAGAATCTCTTGACTAATCGTCTAAGTAACAACCAGAGTCCTGGAATTCTTGACAGGGCTTCGGCCTCCTCGACCTCTTCCACGTCCACTATCAGCCGTCTTTCTATCCACGCTTTTCTTCTTTTTGGTGTTAGGAGAATTTTTAGGAACATAATCAGAATCACCCTTTGAAGTAGCATGTTTTCGAGACATTATTGGTAGAGGATCCATTGATCTTTGCTACAAGATGTAGGGAACCATCCTAATTTCCTCACTAGGAGTCTTTGATCCAAAATTTGAATAAAGAATTTCCTCTATCTCTTCATCCGAAGTCTTTTCCTACCCTTTCGATGAACTTTCTAGAATGTCAACAGAAGTTTGTGAAGAAGATTGACCAGTAGGTTTAGACACCTGTGGTAGCTTTTGAGTTTTAGTTGCATGTGATTGATGTGCTTGTGGCTGTTGCTATGCTTAAAAATTATAAATTTTACCGATCTTGGCAAAGTGATCACTAGAACAAGCATTCTCTCTTGCTCCCATCATGTATGTAAATATATCACGCTTCATAAGCATAATCTCTAAATCAAGAGACTCTTGGTGTGCAAATTTTGGATGAAATTTGTTGAGAACCATCTAAATAAATCATGGACACATCAGAAATTCCTTGGCATCTTTGGCTACGACATTCGTCTGCATCTTTGAAAAGGTAGCCTAGGAGATGTTGTATGGACGGTCTTCAATCGTGAAATCACCAAAGAGGCAAATACAAAACTCATATGGCCATGCTCGCCTTCAAACTACTTAGGCAATGTACAACCACATGAAATAAATACTTTTAGTATGGAGGTAGCTTCTCCAGTGATGAATATCTATACCCATAGCCCATGTAACTAAACATGCTTTCACCACTGCGTCTTCATCTTGATCGGAGCATTAATCATATCACCAAGTTATAAAACTCGGTTTAGAATTTCAGAGTGATAGTAACATTCTTGTTCCTGACTTTGGCTATAATACACAAGTTTCCTTGATCATCTCTTTCATTCGTTGTTGTTCTCCAAAAAGTTTTAATCAATTCTTCGTGTGCGGGTATGTTGGTAGAAATAGCATAGTATATTCGCGATCTCCTTAAACCTTCGATCATCAATCTTCATTAATTTTTATCATTAGATACATCTCCCAGATACGCTACACCATTGTGATTCTTCACATATCCCAATTCTTTAGTTGTCTGCAAAAATAAATCAAAATTAAAAATCAGGATGAAAGAAGACATGTCAAAACTTTTTAAGTGTTATAAACACTTTGAAGTTTTCATGAAATACAATAAGTTTTCACAGACCCATATTTTTCGCAGAACAAAAGATTTCGCGTAAGATGTGAAAACTAGGATTTTCGCACAAAGTCACTATAGTCAAAGTTATCGTGTGTGTTCATGAATTTTGAAAGTGTTCGCTTGCTACAATATAAATGAAAACCAAAAAAAACCTTTTTCGATCAATTCGTGCATTTCACATGTTTTTAATCCATAATTCTCAATCCATAACTATCGTCCATCAATATCGCCTAGTTCTAAGTCCATGTTAACCATTAAATCACATAAATCATTAATTCCAATTAAAACCCAACTTAAATCATTGAAAATTCCAAAATTACATATGATTCGAGATCCATTTTCGTTTAAAAGTACCTTATGATAATAAGAAAACATATTGCGAATACGATAATAGCAACAAAATTGTTTTCACAACTTTTCAAAAAAATTCATTTTTAGAAATAGACTCAAAAATTTTCATTGTGAGGTCCATTTTCATTTTTAAATTTTCACAAATAGAATCAAAATATTTTTTATATTTTTCAAAAACTTCTCACAACTTTTCAAAAATATAGAAATTCAAACATCACTTAGACTAAATAATTTAAAACGAATTTTCTATCATAGGATCATATTTCTTAAATTTGATATTTACATCTTCCGGTTATATTTTGAACAAGAGTAGTTAAGTTAATTGCCAATATTTAATCTATACTAAGGCAAACATATTGTGATGATTATAATGTTTAGATATGCTTATATGAAATCAATAGAATTCACAACCAGAAATTTTGTAAAACACTTATCCAACTTCCAACTTCATGACACTATTGGGATTTCAACTCACCATAACTTAACTTAAATATTTCATCTCTCATAAGTAAACTCATCGATTATTATTTCCTAATATATCTATTTAAGCATAACTAGTCTAAAAACATTTTTGAACACTGAATTTAACAAGTTTTGGGCTAGACATACGATCTTACATGACCCTCTCGAGATGTTTAGTATTTACATGTCGATCTGGCTTAAAAGCCCATTTTCCGAATTTGCTTTTCATGTCAGAACATATTTTCAAAGAGAATAATATTTACCATATACTATGTATATTTTTTGGCATATCTTTTCTTTTGCGTGCATCATTAGTATCTTTTATTTTTATATGGTCTTTGGCATCTGTTTGCTCTTATTTTATTTTTATTCGGTGACTAAGAAAATGACTAGCTTGAGTATGAGAAGACTGTAACTTTACTATGTTTTAACATGGAGTCAGTATTACCACAAAACCCTGATATGTTATACATTTTAGTTATAGATGATTTAGCTCCAATGAATCACAAATCAAGTTGCTTTTTAGTCTTGATAGAAAAACCTATCAGCATATCAAATAAAATCCAAGTCAGTACATTTTTCAGCTTTAGTCTTGTAACACCCAAAATCTTGTCAAAATAAAAGAAAAGAAAGTATCAAGAAGAAAGCAAAAAGAAGCCAAAGATGAGGGGTGTTTTGTGTAGAAGTACACAAAATCAAAAGTTCACTTTATATGGGCATGGCTGCCCATATCACTCCTGCTGCTTCTGTGTTCAACTGAATCAGAAGAAGAAGAAGTTGAAATCGATTTCTCTCGGTTTCAAGGGGAAGAAGAGGCTGATTCTCGCTTGTGGTTAGTGTTCTTTGTATTTTATGGTTCGGTTTGTTGGGTTTTGACCATGAAACCGATTTATATGTGTTTATGTGTTTTGTTGTCTGTTTTTGCTTGTTTTAGGCGTTTGAACTCTTATGCACACGAGTTTGGAGGAGTTTTGCTTGTTTGCTGCACTAGGTGAGTTCTAGACCCCGGTTTATGTGTTTTAAACTTCTTTGGGGCTGAAAATGCATGTTTAAAAGGTTTTACAGCTGTTTTATGCTTTACCGTATGTATATGGGTGTTTGTGTTGGTGCTTTATGGTGGTTTATGTGCAGTTGATGCTTGTGATGTTGGGTTTAAGCTTCGAACAGATGGATAAGCATGATTGGTTAGGACTGTTGGTGTTTTCGTGGTTGTATGCCTGCTCTAGATGTTAAGCATGTTAGATCCATGATAAGGATGTGTTTGATCGAGGATTGGGGACTGAATAATTGCATAAGTGCATTTGCAAGTTGGTTAGTTCATCCGCATTTAAGTACTTTGTTCATGCGCATTGTGGTTTGTCCATCCGCATTTGTAGATGCTTATGCGCCTAAGTGTTCTTCCGTATTTCTTTTATTCATACGCATTTGCTACAGTATTCATGCGCATTTGTTACAGTGTTCATGCGCATTTGTTTCGGTCATTCGCATTTGTTCTACCAGCATTTAGTTGGACACTTGGAATAATCTGAAGGCATTCATCCGCATTAGTATTGTTCATCCGCATTAGTATTGTTCATCCGCATTAGTATTTTTCATCCGCATTAGTATTGTTCATCCGCATTAATATTGTTCATCCGCATTAGTATTGTTCATCCGCATTAGTTGTTCATACGCATTAGTTACTGTTCATCCGTATTTGTCTAAGGACTTAGGATTAATCCTAAGCTTGGGAAGTAGAATGTAGCGGGTAAGTTCTGGAATGTTTTGTTGGTTCTTATTATTGTGGTGATGCATGTTGTGGGATGCTGTTGATGCTTTATATTATGTATAATGTGACTTTACGTGGTATGTTTATATTCGTATGCGTAAAGTATTATCATAAAGAAAGTGAAAGATTAATGTTAATAATTGTGACACCCTGTTCTTTTCAGGTTAACACTGTTTCTATTAACTAATCTCTCTTCACTGTTTTTATAAATAGCCATTTTTTTTGTTACAATTAAATGTTAATGGTTACTATTGGTGTTATTAATAATTAACTATAAACTAATTAAACTTAATTAACACTAAAATGCAAACTACTTAAACTAAGGGGACTATAATGAAACTTCTACCAAGAGATATTGGTGCAACCCCCCTCTCGGCTGTTTTCTCGAAACCGACTCCACCTACCATTCAAAACCCTAGTTCTCCCCTTCGACTCCATTACATCGGCAGCTTTCCCCATCGACAGCCTCTCCAACCGTGGCCTTCCCCTGCACCGCTTGGCAACCTCTTCGGCGTGCACGTTCTCCCCGCGTAACTATGAGTGTTAATTGTTTCACACGGTATGGTTTTTTTTCTTCCGTCATGTTTCATGTTCATGTCGATACGGTTCGTCCCGGTTCTTGTTCGCTGTTGGGTGTGGTCGGGGGAGGGTGTGCGTGGGTATGGGACGGTTAAGGGTACCTAGCGGTCCTCGGTTGGGTGTTCTTTATGTTCATGCATGTTCATGTACCTATGTGTGCGTGCGGTTATATACATATTTATGGGCCTTGGTGTGTGCGTATGTACGGGTTGTGCATGGGGTAGGCGCATGGGGTGTGTAGGAGTATGTGTGTGTGTCCTTCATGTTACTGTTTTGATAATGGTGGTGTTTGAGTTTGCGGGAATGCTCTCGGCAGTGGGGTTGGGGTGGCCGAGGGGTATGTTAGTGATGTGTGTTTCCCTTTGGTGAGCATGTGTATAGAATTGTATGTATGCCTGTGGGTGTTTGTGTGTGATGTGTGTGTACGCATTAGTGAACGTGTGTGCGCCGTGTGCGTGTATGTTGTGTGTATGAATGTGTTGTGTATATATATATATATATATATATATATATATATATATATATATATATTCAAGTTGCTGCGGATGTGGTTGTGTATGTATATATTAATATATGTATACGTTCATTATTATTGTATATGCTTATGTGAATGTTATGTGTGGGTTGCATGTATTATATATGGATGTTTGTGTGTGTTTTATGCGATGTATGTATCCTGTGTGTGTGTGGGCTGTTATATATGCATGGTGGGGTAATGTGAATGTGTATATTCATGTTTGGGTGATAACTGATTGTGGCAGCTTGGTTGTATATATATATATTGCATATGTGTGATAAAAGTAATGCACATAATGTTGTGGTTTAATCCATGAACGTATGTTATTTAATTGTGCTACGTATGAACTGTTATGCTTTAAGGGTGTATGCCATGTACGATCAAACGTATGAGTTTTATAATAAAAAGGTCTTATAATTAAAAATATATATAAAGAGTACCTTTATGTATGTGTTGGAGTATGCGTGAATGATTGGGTTTTATATTCGTTTGAATTTGTGTATGCTTGAGCTTGTTTGAGGAATGTGGAAGTATCGATAACCGACACCGTAACCGAACCGTGAATGCGAAACCGTACGATCGCATTGTTAACAATTAATACTAATGTAAATTATAAAAATGTACATCCAGGTTAATCGGAAACCTAATTTCCTGTTCTCTGCATTACTTGGTTGCTGTGCTTTCAAGGTGAGTTTACAGCCCCACTTTTCATATTATACTCTCTTTTGGGGGAGAGAAACATGCTGTTTTCATATACTGTACGTTACTTAGATTTGTAATACTGCATATACTTGTGTACTATGGTGTTACCACTACGCCTCATTCGGATCGCTAATATGGGATTAGCGAGGTGATTGTTAGTAGATCTACTGGGTTTGACAAACCCCGCCCGGGCTAGTCGCGCTAGCTTGACTGGAGGTCAAACGGGTGAATAATTAGCCTGTTTTACAGTGCTGTGGTTTGGTACCCACAGCCGGGGCATTCATTACATTACATTACTGTCAGCTCGGTCGCGAAATTCATACACATAGTGACTTGTTGTAGGCTAGCTACCTACTGATATGCTTTGATTACTAAATCTGGTTTTCCATCACTGACAATTACTGTTTTCTGTAAACTCTGTGAACTCACCAACTATATGTTGACATTTCAGCATGTTTCTTTCAGGTTCACAAGACGCGCACGCTTAGGAACATTTCAATCATGCATTCATCGTCACACGTGAGTTAATTACAACTTCTAAATGAATTTCATTTATATATTTTGCTTTTGTTGCGCCGGTTAAAGATTTATGATTTATTTATGCTTCCGCAATTACTATTATGGTTACGTTAATAACTCTGCTTTTGGGATATTTTAGTCGTTAATAAATAATCTATGTTTTGTGATTAACGGGTCGTTTGGTGTAACTAGTGGCTGAGATCCTGAAAGTCACACGCCTAACGGTAATACCCCGTTTGTGAAAATTGAGAGTGTGACATATTGGTATCAGAGCCATTGGTTATAGCGAACTAAGTTGACATTGCATTTCATTTGCATTGCATTTAAACTATAGCCTGTTGCCTTAGTTACACGCATATAGACACGTTTAGCTAGTTAGTTGGCCTTGTTTGCTTTGCCTTGCTGGATTGTTTGCCTTTGCTTATTCTAGTGAGTGTTTGACTACCGGGATGGTGTCTTCAACTTCTCATGTTAGGTCTATGGGAAAAGGCCAGTTCGTCCTAATTCCCCGTTGTTACCGCCTGTTCCTTAGAGCGGGTGACTCCGAGTTACTGTGAGTCACGAGAAAGTTAATTACGATTAATGATTTACCATACCTTTTACATCATACCTTTCAGAATCTGATACAATACCATCAGTACCTGACTTGGATGGTTCATCGTGAACATGTTCTGCCTCTTGTTGGATGCTTTACGAGAACAATTTCCGTCATACTTTTTTACTTCCCTTGCCACTTTACTTCCCTGCCCTGTGAAGCAGGAAATAGCTACACTGGTGGTTATCATAGACATTGGGAGAAAACCTATCAGGGTTTGCTTACGATAATACTATCTTACCCATCTAACCCGAGTGAATCAATGGTTTCTTGCCCAAATGAATATTTTCCTTATTGATTCCTTCATACAACCTTGGTTAATTGACATTTGGTTTAATGACAACATCTTTGATACTTCTGTCATTGATAACACTCGGTACTTGACAAGGTATGTTAGCTCGGATGGAAAGAACCAGGGGTGACCATGCAAAGCAAATTACCATTACGGGTGCACACGTAATTATAATTTGTCGTGCATGAGAAGTCTGGCGAACTCTGTCGGGTGATAACGGTCATAGTCAGTACAAAATTTCATTTCTATACTTTGGGACATGAGAGTCTCGATTTTCATAAAACTTCACTATTGATATGGAAACAATCCTCATCTTTACTCGTATGAAAGTTCTCATCTACCTCGAGCCTTAATGAGATTCATATTATGGAATTAGTATTAGTCTCTATAAGATGTTGCTCTTTCTAGCATTTCAGTGATCATGCAATACTATCTATCTACAACGTGCGAGGTCCTCGAAAAGTAGTAACGAAGTGATGATACTCTCTGCACATGTATCTTCTAATCATTGGATCAACCTTAAGACTTAGAGTCTTGGTAGATTGAACATTCTAGCATTCCTTTCATTTGGTATTCATCATGTTTCAGCATATGTTATATTTTCCAATGGTGGGATTCAAATTGGATTTTCCTGGTTGATTACATTTGGCCTCTGATCGATTGGCAAGGTGTTGTAACAATCCCATCCGTTACTTCTATGTGTTTCCTTTTGTAGCAAGTGCATCTAGCATCGCAATGGGCCATGCAATAAGAAAATCTATGAGTGATGTAGGAAATTCGTTCTTCCTATTAAGAACCGTCGTGTGAACATACCGACCAAGTCACCTCAGCCACAAGAAACACAAAAAGATGTTACGAGAGTGGACAACCTATGTATTTCAATAGAAACTATCCAAGGCTCAAGAAGAAGGAAAACCGACAAAAAAATGGATGTTTCGCCTCATTATATTTTTTATTCGGGTGCAGACATAAGCTACGTATCTAATAAGTTTAGTAATCTGCTAGGGGTAGTGCCTACTAACTTGAGTTCTGAATTTACCATAGGGATAGCCGATGGTAGAACTATAGCTGCTACCCAGGTATATAGCAGATGTAAACTAGGCTTAGCTGGACATTCATTCGATATGAATCTGATTCCTATTACACTCGGTAGCTTTGATGTTGTGGTTGGTATCCAAGAACCAAGCAGAGATCGTTTGTGGAGACAAACTCATTAAGTTACCTTTTCCTAGTGGCAAGACACTCGTTGTGGAAGGTGATAAGAGGGATGTTGTGGTCGGCATCATCTCATACTTGAAAGCACAAAAATGTCTACGGAAGGGATAATTCGCCCTCTTGGCATTAGTTACAGAAAAGACAGTGGAGGAGAAGAGAATTGAAAACATTCCAGTTTTCAAAGACTTCCCGGAATTATTTCCAGAAGACTTACCTGGCCTTCCTCCACACAGGCAGGTAGAGTTTCAGATTGAGTTAGCACAGGGAGCTGCTCTGATAGCTCGGGCGACGTACTATTTGGCACTGAACGAACTAAAAGAGTTGTCTAAGTAATTGTGGGAATCATTAGACAAGGGATTCATACACCCCAGCTCTTCACCTTAGGGAGCTCAGTGCTGTTCATGAAGAAGAAATACGGAGCTTTCCAAATGTGCACCAACTACCAGAAATTGAACAAAGTGACAATCAAGAACAGGTATCCACTCCCGCACATTGATGACCTGTTTGAACAATTGCAAGGATCAAGATACTATACCAAGATCGATTTGAGATTGGGTTATCATCAGTTACGGGTTTGGGAGGAAGACATCCCGAAAACGGCATTCCGGACACGTTATGGACATTTGAGTTCGCGGTTATGCCTTTTGGACTGACCAATGCCCCAGCGGTTTTCATGGACCTCATGAACCGTGTTTGCAAGGCATACTTGGATAAGTTTGTCATTGTCTTTATTGGAACGGATCTAGGTACCAAGATATGGGGATTTACGAGAGCTGGTAATGGATGAAGCTCATAAGTCACGTTACTCAATTCATCCGGGTTCAGAGAAGATGTATCAAGACCTGAAGGAATTCTACTGGTGACTGAACATGAAAGCTGAGATTGCCACCTATGTAAGCAGATTCCTAACTTGTTCTAAAGTTAAGGTGGAATACCAGCAACCATCTGGTTTACTTCAACAACCAGACATTCCAGTATGGAAATAGGAGCAGATCTCGATGGACTTTATCACAAAGTTACCTAAGACTCCCAGCGGATGCGATACCATTTGGGTTATAGTAGATCGCTTAACGAAATCCACAGATTTCCTGGCAATCTGAGAGATGGATCAAATGGACAAGCTGACAAGGATATATTTAAGGGAAATAGTCTCTCGGCATGGTGTGCCAGTATCCATCATATCTTATCGTGACGCTCAATTCACTTCTCATTTCTGGCAGTCTTTACAACGATCATTGGGAACGCGGCTAGATATGAGCACTGCGTATCATCCGCAAAACGATGGTCAGAGTGAGCGTACGATACAGACACTGGAAGACATGTTGCGTGCTTGTGTGATTGATTTTGGCAGCAGTTGGGAAACTCACTTACCATTGATTGAGTTCTCATATAATAACAGTTATCACACTTCAATTAAGGCTGCACCATTTGAGGCACTGTATGGACGTAAGTGCCGATCACCTATCTGTTGGGCAGAAGTCGGAGAAAGCCAACTTATTGGTCCTGAGCGTGTGCACGAGACGACTGAGAAGATCGTGCAGATTCGTAATCGTATGGCAGCGGCACGAGATCAACAGAAGAGCTACGCAGATAAACGCCGCAAGCCATTAGAATTTTAGATTGGTGACAAAGTACTTCTGAAAGTCTCACCTTGGAAAGGTGTGATCAGGTTTGGAAAGCCGGGAAAGCTGAATCCACGCTACGTGGGACCATAATGAAACTTCTACCAAGAGATATTAGTGCAACCCCCTCTTGGCTGTTTTCTCGAAACCGACTCCACCCACCATTCAAAACCCTAGTTCTCCCCTTCGACTCCATTACATCGGCAGCTTTCCCCATCGACAGCCTCTCCACCGTGGCCTTCCCCTGCACCGCTTGGCAACCTCTTCGGCGCGCACGTTCTCCCCGCGTGACTGCGAGTGTTAATTGTTTCACACGGTATGTTTTTTTTTCTTCCGTCATGTTTCATGTTCGTGTCGATACGGTTCACCCCAGTTCTTGTTTGTTGTTGGGTGTGGTCGGGGGAGGGTGTGCGTGGGTATGGGACGGTTAAGGGTACCTAGCGGTCCTCGGTTGGGTGTTCTTTATGTTCATGCGTGTTCATGTACCTATGTGTGCGTGCGGTTATATACATATTTATGCGCCTTGGTGTATGCGTATGTACGGGTTGTGCATGGGGTAGGCGCATGGGGTGTGTAGGAGTATGTGTGTGTGTCCTTCATGTTACTGTTTTGATAATGGTGGTGTATGAGTTTGCGGGAATGCTCTCGGCAGTGGGGTTGGGGTGGCCGAGGGGTATGTTAGTGATGTGTGTTTCCCTTTGGTGAGCATGTGTATAGAATTGTATGTATGCCTGCGGGTGTTTGTGTGTGATGTGTGTGTACGCATTAGTGAACGTGTGTGCGCCGTGTGCGTGTATGTTGTGTGTATGAATGTGTTGTGTATGTATATATATATATATATATATATATATATATATATATATATATATATATATATATTCAAGTTGTTGCGGATGTGGTTGTGTATGTATATATTAATATATGTATACGTTCATTATTATTGTATATGCTTATGTGAATGTTATGTGTGGGTTGCATGTATTATATATGGATGTTTGTGTGTGTTTTCTGTGATGTATGTATCCTCTGTGTGTGTGGGCTGTTATATATGCATGGTGGGGTAATGTGAGTGTATATTCATGTTTGGGTGATAACCGATTGTGGCAGCTTGGTTGTATATATATATATTGCATATGTGTGATAAAAGTAATGCACATAATGTTGTGGTTTAATCCATGAACGTATGTTATTTAATTGTGCTACGTATGAACTCTTATGCTTTAAGGGTGTATGCCATGTACAATCAAACGTATGAGTTTTATAATAAAAAGGTCTTATAATTAAAAATATATATAAAGAGTACCTTTATGTATGTGCTGGAGTATGCGTGAATGATTAGGTTTTATATTCGTTTGAATTTGTGTATGCTTGAGCTTGTTTGAGGAATGTGGAAGTATCGATAACCGACACCGTAACCGAACCGTGAACGCGAAACCGTACGATTGCATTGTTAACAATTAATACTAATGTAAATTATAAAATGTACATCCAGGTTAATCGGAAACCTAATTTCCTGTTCTCTGTATTACTTGGTTGTTGTGCTTTCAAGGTGAGTTTACAGCCCCACTTTTCATATTATACTCTCTTTTGGGGGAGAGAAACATACCGTTTTATATACTGTACGTTACTTAGATTTGTAATACTGCATATACTTGTGTACTATGGTGTTACCACTACGCCTCATTCGGACCGTTAATATAGGATTAGCGAGGTGATTGTTAGTAGATCTACTGGGTTTGACAAACCCCGCCCGGGCTAGTCGCTCTAACTTGACTGGAGGTCAAACGGGTGAATGGTTAGCTTGTTTTACAGTGTTGTGGTTTGGTACCCATAGTCAAGGCATTCATTACATTACATTACATTACTGTCAGCTCGGTCGCGAAATTCATACACATAGTGACTTGTTGTAGGCTAGCTACCTACTGATATGCTTTGATTACTAAATCTGGTTTTCCATCACTGACAATTACTGTTTTCTGTAAACTCTGTGAACTCACCAACTATATGTTGACATTTTAGCATGTTTCTTTCAGGTTCACAAGACTGGCACGCTTAGGAACATTTCATTCATGCATTCATCGTCACACGTGATTTAATTACAACTTCTAAATGAATTTCATTTATATATTTTGCTCGTGTTGTGCCGGTTAAAGATTTATGATTTATTTATGCTTACGCAATTACTATTATGGTTACGTTAATAATTCTGCTTTTGGGATATTTTAGTCGTTAATAAATAATCTATGTTTTGTAATTAACGTGTCATTTGGTGTAACTAGTGGCTGAGATCCTGGAAGTCACAAGCCTAACGATAATACCCCGTTTGTGGAAATTGAGGGTGTGACAATAATGAAGTGGAACATAAGAAAAGTATGAAAAGTCTTGCAAGCAAAGATTGAGGTGAGTGACTGTGTTGTCACAAAAGACTAGTAAGCCAAGGTTGAGGTGAGTGACTGTGTTGTCACAAAAGACTTGTATGCCAAAATTGAGGTGAGTGACTGTGTTGTCACAAAAGACTCGTAAGGGATTCAATCCATGAGATTGACCCGAGTCCTTGTCGCGTACCCCGGTAATATCGATCTTCGGATATGAGTCGGGTATTGCATGAGACAGGATCCAGAGTATAGTGAAAGATAATGAATGAATACGTGAGTTAATGAAAGATAATTAAGTCAATACCTTGATGTATGTATGATGAATGCTCACGTGTAAAAGTAAAGGAAGTATTTTACTGAAAAAGATATTTTCATATATAAATCCTACAAGGTATTTTAAACATTTTAAAACTAGAACTCACTCAGCGACGCTGACTTTTATGCATTTTCAGTTGGCAGGTAATTGTTGCTGAGGGTGGCACGCGGGGGGAAGCTACTCGGCAGGGCAAGATTGGCATCCATTCATCTTTAATGATATTGTTGTTTTGTGATGCAACGAAACAGAGTCTTTTGTAATTCAAGAAAACAATGATGTATTGCTTAACAACGTTAATTATTAAAGAAATGAATGGTTTTTATTAACTGAATTCCGCTGCAATATTTTATGAAATGTGTGATGTTTAATGTTTTATTAGGCCCGACAAAACAAGCCCGTAGTTATCATTTTGGGTCGTTATGGGTATTTTTAAAAAATAAATGGGTCAGTTTGGGCCTAAAAACACGTTTATGGGGTTAGAATGGGCTGCAAAATTCTAATGTAAATAAACCACGGGTCAGGATGGGCCACCTATGAATACCGGGTCACTATAGGTCACCCACTTCCTCATTCCTCAAACCACCACCGTCAATCAAACCACCACCATTCCACCACCGGAGTTTTGTCTTCTTCGTTGTACGATCAGACCACCACCAGTCCGCTTCCTCTTCCTGTCTTCCATAAATACGTGTGTGTGTGGTGTGTGTTTTCATCGGAAAGCTTCAAAGATCAGTAGACCACCGGTGTATCAAATCTCCAGCGAATCTCCGACTTCCGGCTACTAAGAAGAAACAATTATTTCCCCAAATCAGAGACAAACAATCGGTACTAATTTTTCTTCAAATCCTCTTCTATTTTGATTTCAATTTCGATCTTCAAACGATGGAGATTAGGGTATAGTTTTTCAACAAGATGCTAGTGCCGTAAAATTCTGTGTTTTCTTTTCTTTAGTAGTGGGCTTTTAATAGAAGACTAGTGGAATCGGAAGAAACAAGACAACCTTCTGTAGTCCTGTTCGAATTTCTCAAAACCGAAGGTGATAAAACCCTAACTCTTTGATTTGATTTTGCTTTTCATGTAATTTCAATTGGGTAGTGCTCATCATAGTTTCTTTGATTTGTTATTTTCAGTTGTGATTCATGTAGTAACATATGATGTTTGTAAGAATGTGGATTTATAACTAGTAGGAATATTATTGGTCAAAAGGTTTGTTCTTTGTTGCTATATGCTGGTAGCCAATAGATCTAAGTTTAGCTTCATTTTATTGTACAAATTTAGTCCATTTTATTTGGATGAGAACGAGAACAAAAACGAGATGGAGGAAGAAATTGTAGAAGATATTGAAGCGCTGATTTCGACTTATGATAGTAGTTAGGTAATACCAATCATCCATTCTTCACACAATTCGATAATCAATACACCATTTGTAAGTTTGATTAAACTACCTATGATGCTCGATTTATAAAATTAAGATTGTGCTTCATGTTTCTTCTTAGACGATGCTAGTTTACATGGGGGTTTTAAACGTTGAATTAATCTTTGAAACAACTTCTATTTGTAGTTTATATGTTTTTATGGTTTGTGTTGGAAAATTGAGAATTTGATATTTTTGGATTTGACCCGTCCTGACCCGACCCATCCTGACCCGAACCCATTCTGGCCCGAACCCATCCTGACCCATTTCTGACATGAACCCATTCTGACCCGAACTCGTCCTGACCCGAACCCATCCTGACCCGACACCCGACCCCGACCCGCCTCGCCTATTTTGCCAGGTCTATGTTTTATGCTATAATTGACCAACTGTGAGGTCTTCGGGAACGGGGCCTTACAAGTCTTCAATAACTCAAGATTGAAAAATATACTATTATCACCCATTTACACAAAACATTTATTTTTAAATTTTTTATCAAACCAAAATCTTTTTGTACTCTTTCAAACTTTAGCTCCCCCTAAAACAAAAAATCATTTTGTAATTTTCTTTTCACTGTCTCTCCTTAAAATTGTAAATATCTTTTTGAAACTTACAATTTTAACCAACATGAAATATTTGTGCAAAAATTCTTATGTAACCATCCAAAGTTAATCATCCTGACAAATTCAACTAGATGGTCAAAATAAAAAATAATCAACGCTTTGGTGAATAGATCTGCAATGTTTTCATTAGATGACACTTGTTTAAGATAAATAAGCTTTCTATTGAAACAATCACGAATTGAAATAATCACGAAAGAAATGCATGCGTGTAACATTTGCCCTATTTTGAAAATGAAAACCCGAACCCGTTGGTTATTTTATAAATCAAACACACTATTTAAACTATTGTATTCATTTTGGTGATTCAAAAGCAATAAATATGTTATTTAACTAATTTGTGAATTATACTATTTGATTTTTTATTTATTATATTATTTAATCAATTTATAATAATTTTATAATTTATAAAATAACATTTTATGAAGTCATAGAGTTTTATATGTCATTTATGAGTTTTAACTATTAAATTTAAATAAATAATTATATCATAAAGTTTTTATATGATTTGTAAAATTTATAAAGTTTTATAAATAATTTGATTTATTTTAAAACTAGAGTTCTACAAGTTTGGGGTTTAAAATGTAATTCTTGAAACCTTGTTTCAAAAGTTTAGACATAAAATAATAATCTATTGAAAGTACAAGGACCAAAAATGTAGTTATTCAAAACCCAAACCCCCTCCCCCGTGACCACTGTTTTTCCGGCCAACGCTCAGGCTAGAGCCAAATTCTCAAAATTTATCGAAATCAACCTAATCCAACCACTCATGTTCATTCCTGAACGCCGTTCGAACCCACGACCATGTATTGATTCGACTATCAAGATTGTTATTATTGTTTAGACTCAAAACCAAAACAAATGAAATATCCTAATCAACACCCATAACTCGTTGATCTTGAACTGATCAAATTGTACCTATTTAACAGAGGGGAATCCTTCTAATTAATCCATTTAAACTTTCTGTAACACCAATTCCAAACCATACACACAGATTCAATGATCTTGATCTCCAACAACCTTTCGGACCTGCAACCTAGTCGTTCATCATCTTCTACTTGATTTCAATCACAATTGATAGAGGTTTTTTTATTAGTAACTCATTTAGAAGCTTCATAGACCTTCAATTTGATCATAACCACTTCATCACCTCGTATTCGATTCCATCATCAGTCGCGAGTGTTCTTCTTTCAGTCCATCAGCAATTCGATTCACATCAGGTAAATTGATTTCGCATTCACACTCGTTACATTTGATAACCGAAAGCCCCATGTTTAATTCAATTATAATCGTTGTTTGGATGTTCAATTTGGATCCAATTCGATCTAAGGTTTATATGGAATTGGGATTTATTCAATTAATGTTTTTATAAATTTTGCTTTAGTTCTTAAATAGATTTAGGCTTTCAGCCTACTGGTAATAAGCAACGCATACACACAAACGACCCGGACCGGCAATTATTTTTATAATACATTTTTTTACTACTTTAAATTCCAGAAAATTAATAAAATGTTATTAAATTGATATAAAAATCATTCAATAATTAAAACTAATTCAAAATTTATTTATTAATTTTTGAAATATTTCAAAAATTAGAATTTGATATTTTCTTTATTTCAAAGATGTCAAATGTTATATAATTACATAAAATTTCTGTACAAGTTTTAAATTGTATAAAAAATTATTTTTGTTATTCCAGAAATCTTTATTAATTTCTGAAAACTCTAAACAATATAAATTCTATTTTCTTTAGTTCCAAGGTTTTAATGTTATAAAACCATTATAAAAATTATTTATAAATTTATAAATTAAATCTAAATCAAACTTAAACTATTTTAAAGTATTTTTCAAATCACTAAATGATCGTATTAATTTTTATCAGGAGTTTAAATAATTAATTATTTCTTCTCTACACTTTAATATCCATTCATATGCATTAGACTAAATGTTTTAATTATATTTAATTACTTTATTACAATTATTATCGATCAATATTTCAAATTTAATTCACTTGTTCTATTTTATCTGATCAAACTAAATCAAATACATTATTTTAAATCATTTGTAAACCCTTAATCCCAAATTGAAACCCTAATCAAATATTGTCCTTTAATCATATCATTATTCTAATCACAAGACACATTTTCTAGGTTAAAACTGTGAGGAAACCATTGGTTTTTAATCAAGCAATATTCTTATTCAAAACACATTCAATTATCAAGTGAGTATTCATAGTCCTTTTTATATGCTTTATATTTTGGGAAAATCATGTGATTCAATATCCAATCATTGATATTTATTGTTATTTTATTTTAAAATTCATTCAAGACGTGTTATGTTATTACTTGCAATTATGTGTTCATAGTTAGATAAACTTGATAATAACATAATCATTAATTCATGCAACCACGGTAACAATAATAAATCTATTGATTTACCAAACCCACCCCATTGTTTAGTCGCGTGGTGATTGAAACCAGAATCATTCATTCTATAAGGCTTCGTCTGCGAACCGAATCAATTCAGTCATTAGGTTTGATTGTGTTGGTTTGTCTTTTATGTTACACTATTGTATTTATAAGTCTTGACATTGCCGTGTGAATTGAATTGTTTTAAATCATTCTAATCAATCTATATATGTATCCAAACCTGTGTTTACTCACCGGCTAATTCATTAGTTGACTCGTTACTTTGTCACATGATTTCAGGAATGCTGATTAGGGAAATTCTTTATACTCATTTAGGACTTGGACATAGTTTAATAAGAGGCTTTTGTTATATTTATTTGGATTATTATATAATTGTAATGTATCATTTGATTAGTATTATTCAATGAAAATGACATTTAATATTATTTCAACTATTTAATTTCACGTGCTATGAACATCGATTCACATTCGTCCACCCCGATGATTCCCGAGATTTACTAGGTTAGTTTTTGTGAAACAAACTTCACAAACCACTTCTGCTTCTCTGTTCACAACCATGGTCAACTGTTTCCTTTTTAATTGAATGTTAAGACATGAATTTTTTCAGTGATTTCTTTTCTGTATGATGTTTCAAATATTATTAATAGCTTTGAGTTAGGTTATGAGTAGTACGGGTTGAGTATAAACAGATGGTTTAGGGTTTTTGTAAAAGGCGTGGTTTTGTTCTTAATGTGTTAGTGTTTATCGTGTTTGCTCGATCAAATATTTCAACACCCGCTACATCACGTGTGATTTAACTCTAAATATTAATCCGGTTTATTTTGTTATATTATTACTATTATTATTTGTTCATTGTTGTTGAAATATCTTGTTGAGTAAAGCATCTCTAATGAGGTGTGAAGGATCATAATACGTAATTTGACAGAGAATGAAGTGTTACATCTACAACAAAAGAAATCTTTATCTGTATTTATTATTCTTGTTTGAATGTTGGCCTTTCTTCCTGCACAAAAACATGAAGAAAATCTTGTGGATCAAAGATCGTTTCTTCTTCTTTCTTAAGGCCTCAGCATCCTCCTTCGCTTTTCGTCTTTCAGCCCTCCACATTCTAAGCTCTCGCTCCACCACGAGCTTCCCTTCTTTCGCCTTCTCCGCCTTTTCCACTGCATCCGAAAGCTCCTCCTTTTTTAAAGCTATATCAGCTTTCACTTGTTCAAGCCTTTTGAGCTTCCACTTCTGATTCTTTCGCAAAGTCGATTTGTGAAATGGCTTCTGACACGCGATCATTAGCTTCATACTCGGCTTCCTTAGCTTTCGGCTCAACTCGTAGTATTTCTCTAGAGAAAGGGTGATTCCTGATTCTGGTTCACTTTCGTCTGATTCGCTTTCCTCAACTGCACACATGGCTCCAACGACTAATCTTTCTGATGCTCGTGCTGCCTCCACTTTCCTTACAGCAGCGTTTAGTTTACTCGTTATTGTGGTTTCTCCCTTTTTGGCTTGTTTGCTGCTTTCTTAGCTTTCGTAGCTCTTCGCGTGCTTTTTGAGCTCGTGATTTGGCGTGATCTGCTTCTTCGATTGCTTTCTCAAGTTGTTTTGGGAGTTGCACGGGCTTTAACTGTGCTTCCTTCTCTTTAGTTGAATAACTACAAGTTCTGAAATCGTTCTCATTATGTCTCCTTCAAGAGACGCCATCACCCCCTCTCTGTCCATCTGTTTTGTTTTATTGCGGCAAGTTTTGCTTTTCTTGTTCTAATTCCATGCTCAAGGAATTTGCATGGAGTTTCATGTGGTTCACTTCATGTGTTGCTTCTTCAATGTTTTTCTTCGCTTCTTCGAGGTCTGTCTTCGCTAAATCCACTTCTGATTGTATATCTTTGTGAGTTTCTTCCATGTAAGATGCTAGTTCTGCTTTCAAATTTTCAAACAAATCTGAAGCGGAGTCCAGTTTTGACTTCTGATCTTCGGTTTCAGCCATCTGTTTGCTGACGTTTTCCAATTCTTCTTCTGATTGCTTCAGTTCTTCATACCCATTCAATCTGTCTTGTTCTGGTGCCATAGATACTTCGTTTCTGTGATCTTCGGCCTCCAGATAACCACCATGGGCAGATTCTAACGCCTCCTTCGTGGTTATCAGTTTAATAGTCAAATCCTCAACAATTTTCTCAGTTTCTTCAAAATTGGCAACGGCCTCTTGAGCATCATTTATAGCTAAATCTCTGTCAGATACAAGTAATGCATAATCATTTTGGAGGTTTTGGAGCTCGAGTTTAACCGTTTGGAGCTCAGATACCGCAGCTTTATGTCTAGCCTGTGCAACTTCTAGTTGTTCCTTGGCAGCAACACTAGACTCATCTGAAATCCTTGCTCCATCTCTTCAACTCTTAGTTTTGTAAGTTCGGCATCCTGTTTTGCTTGACTTTCTTCTGTTTGTGCGCTTTCTATATTCAGTTTCAGTTCTTCTAGACGCCTCTTTACACCGTCGAGTTCCTTTAAGGCTTGCTGTTTTGATTCTTCTGCTGCCTCGGACTTTTTCTTCAACAGTGGGATCTCTTCTTGTGCTTTTCTAAGTTCTTGTGCTACACGCTTTCGCCTCTGCATCACGCGAACAAAGTTTAGAGTAAATTTGTGCAACAATGGTTAAACCACTAAATCAAATTGTGTTTGCCTAGTTTTGTCCACTTACCATCAATAGTGAAGGTGGTCATAAACCGTTGAAACCAACGAAACTACCAAACCAAAGCAAGTTGACCGGTTTGACATGTTTGAGATTTACACGGTTCGGTTCATGGGTTTTGGTGGTTTAAACATCTAGCTGACGTTTTGAACTTGGAACCGTGTAAACCAAATTGGGTTTAGCCTTTTATTTCTTGTTTTTCACTTCTGGAATATGCTAATGTGTATATGTATTATATTTATCAACCATATTTTATCATTTGAAAAAAAAAAATTACAATTGAATGTTTTAGATAAAAAGATCAATTCAAATCGTCATAACCGAATCATCAACCAAGGCAAGCCGTTAAAACCAGCTGGTCCGGCAAACCAATCCAACGAGGCCAATTTGGTTTGTTGCTACCCTAAACCGCAGTTAACTGTCCCTCCTACAATTTTCATAAAATCTATATGAACAAGACAGTGAAAAGCTCCAAGTTTATTTAATAATTACGAATATAACCATTTTAAACATATATATATAAACCTGAATCTTTCGATAAGATTATTTAATGGGTTGTATGCATTAAAAATATAATATATTTATAGCTATTTTCTAATTTAATTCATTTCACTTGTTTAGATAAAAACATGTTTAGATGAGTCGAGATTGTCATATCGAGTAAACCTAGACTAACTCATGTTATACCTCGGCAATTTGAATTTTATGAGCTTTCCAATCGACGATTCCAGTGAACATGGAAACAGCTTCTTTAACAGACTCAAAGGGTGCGGTGGTATCGATGTCTCCTATTCTACTATTGGACTTCTCGAGCTGTTTTCTGGACCATCTTCACGAACATCAGTTTGGCCCGTATGACAATCATGTTGACCCATTGAATCGTCTTCTTGAACATGGCCATGAACCTTAGCACCATCTTCTTGAGCATGGTCTTGACCTGAAGAACCATGTTTCTGAACATGATCTTGAGCTATAGAACCATCTTCTAGAACATGATCTTGACCCATAGAACCATCTTCTGTTTTAGACCGTAAAGACCCACCAATAACGGCTTGACTATTCTTGATTTGAGGTTCGATTTCTCCTTTTTGGACCCAATTAGCTGATCCTTCATCCATTCCAGAATGGTTCTAAAAAAACAGATATCATGGATCAAATAAGACGTGTAAGTTACATTGTCATAAAATCCTAAAAGACCCATTCAAAATGTTACAAACCAGATAGTAATTTTAAGATCTTAAGCATTTTGCATGAATGAAGATGAAGAAAGCCGAATCAAATGCACAATTTTTTTATATAATCAGATATTTATTTACAATTAGTATGAAATTTATCTCACAACACCACCATATATACATGATCTATTACGAAAAACAAATAATATTCCATAATTTCCTCAACAAATAGCATACTCAGAGGATGAATCAAAACAGAAAATTGATTTATTTTATGAAAACAATCGAATATTACATAAACCACATTATAAACATTCGACATATAATAGTCAAATTAAACGTGACAGTAGTTAGATAGATATATTAAACGCGTACCTGGAAATCCCTGGGATCAAATCAAGAGGCTTATTAAATGTTTCTCCAGATATTACCAAATGAAACTTGATTAACACCAGCAAATCAATGATTATAGCTTCAGATATCGCTTAGAAGCGAAAACCCAATATAAATGATGATCAATTGATGGCGAAAGACAAAGGGAAAAACTAAAGGAAATTATTATAGCAACAATAAGAATATCAATACAACAAATTTGATCTTGGAAGCCCCGGAGTGCGCTGTTTTCGAATTTGTTTGGGTTTGTCTATTTGTAGTTTGAAGTATAATGTTGTTTCTATTTTCTGTTAAAATGTAAAAGAAAGAAAGAAATCTTATTGATGGTGCAGGTTCGGCTAAAAATACATATCAATTTATGTTGTAAACTTATTGTGTTTTAGTCTAAATTATTTTATTTTTACTTTGTATTATTAAGCAAAGTCCTGTGATTGTTTTAATATGGTAAAAAAGTCATGTAATTTTTGCATGTGGTAAAGAAAGTCTATTTTATTTTCTTTGATATTGCCTAACAATAACTTGATTAACACCCTGCCACGGGAAGTGGTGATAAACAGATTACATACCAAAAGTAAAATAAGTTATCATCCAAAAGTAAATATAAGTTATCATCTAGTGATTAGACTTAGGCCCAACGCCTAGACCTAAAATAAAGCATGTTTTTCAAGTACCATAAGAGGTCATTGTGATTTAAATTGTCTACACGAAGGTTATTAAACTAAATATCTTCTTAAACGTTATTTTATTCAAAAGAGACTATTGTGAGGACCCCTCGGTGTCTTTTCAGCAACACATTCTACATGCATCTTTCAGTTTTTCTGCATTCCTAAAGTACATGCTCAAAAATATTTCATTACAAAATAAATAAGTCACATATCCAAACCTGCACTAGACCATGCACGCACAATGCACTCACGATTAATGGTATTATCTCATATGCCTACATCTTGACTGGACGTATAGATTTAGTGAACATTCATGCCTTGTGAA
>JACCIY010000331.1:0-86470 GCA_025506505.1 Flaveria sonorensis | reverse complement strand
TCTCCATTTGACACAAATCCTTTCCCGATGATGTAACCCTTAGCATCATTTCCAAATGAGACAAATCCCTTCTTTCCTTGAGAGTAGTCATTAAATGAGAACTGCTCCCAGTCATATGCATATATCCTCCACTGTCTACATACCAGATGCTTCTTTGGCATGCTGAAGAACCCTGCATTTATCATAAGAAACTAGTTAGCTTTAGAGACCCAAACCTTTTTGGTTTTGGGTCTGTTTTCATCAACAGATTTAACCTAACTTGTTTCTCATGATTAACAGCTGATGAAGGTAGAGATGGTGCTGAAATGGATTTCTTAGATTTGGGCTTGGATTTCCTTTTCAGTGGTTTGATCACAGGTGCATCTAGTTGAATACTCTCCCCCAACAAATGCTGAACCATCATAACAAGTTGTGTCTGATTTGTTGCTAAAGCCTTCACTCATTTGACACATCAGTACTTGTTTTTGATGAGTTCCTGTGACCCACATTTCCTCCTTCTTGAAATTCACAGACTTAGTCTGATGTTTATCATGAGGAACACTATCAGCTATTTTCTGATAAACCCATCCTTCTTTTGGATTTTGGCGAGGCCTTGGGTTTATCAGTTTGAGATGACTGGGGTACAAACTTGGTCTCAAACTCATTTTTCATTTATTAATCTCTTATTTATTGAGCTTATCTCTGTTGAGTTTGGAACCCTTTTTGTACCAGCATTCATCAGATAGATGATTGAATTTACCACATATTTCACATGGCTTATTCTTCATCTTGGATTGATCACTGCTGAAGTGGAAGCTACTGAAGGTGTGATCTTCAGTACTTTCCTCCTTTCAGTACTTGTGTTAAGTACTAAGGATCGGTAACAACTGAAGACTTGTTCTTCAGCTGTTCTCTATCCGTCCTGAAAGACCGTATGATAGATTCCTCAGCAGTTGTTAATCCATTTATTTCAGCAGATTTGAAATGCTTTTCAGATGTTGTGACTTGCCCTTCAGTACTTGGAGTACTTTGAGGGACAACATCTGATTGCTCAGCTTCATGTGTTTATTAGCATTTAAACCATCAGGCAATTGATTTGCTAAGATCTTAACACTGACTTCATCCTCTAATTTTGCCTATATCATTTGAGGATGAATCACATGCTGATGTGGTTTGGAAATTACTTTCACCTTCAGATTTTACTATTGATTTTGAAGTAAAATCGGTAGGTGGTGCAGTATGATTGTAACCTATTCCAAACTTCACATTTGAAGCTGTTTGCTTGCTGAGAAGCATTTCAAATCCCTTGCAGGATGTTACCCAGCGGTCACACTCAACTTGGGTATCTGCAAGTGTCTCTTTGAGACTTCTGTGGTTCTCAAGTAAGACCTCTACCTTAGCCTTTTCATCATTAAGTTGGCATTTAAGCTTGTAAATCTCATCATCTTTGTCATTAAGAACAGACACATACTCAGCTTTCTTTTGGAAATAGTTTTCTCAAGCTCAAGATTTTGATTGATTAAAGCTTACTTTGCCTCTCTAATAGAGACAAAGGCAGCTATGCATGATTCAGAACAAACTTGGCTTTAGCCTCAGAAGATACCTGGGTTACCTGTGAAGATGATGCATTGGAGCAGGAACCTTAGTAGACTCCAGGGCCATGAGAGCAAGATTCCTAAAAGGATGTTCACCACCATGTTGACCAGCACCAGCAAATAATTGCTCATTGAAACCAGAAAGATCATCTGGTAGCTGCTCCAGTCAACAACTCCTGGTGTGAAAAAGCTGTGATGAGGTTGAGATTGTGATGGAGATGGTTGAGGCTCAGGTAGGGCTTGAGGTTGTTGTGCTATAGGAACTTGAACTGGATTTGGCTGTGGCATGTAATAGCAGGGATATGGATATGGCATTGGACCCTGAGGGACAAATATGTAGGAGATTGAGGTTGTGAGTGATGACCAGAACTAGCAGGATGTTGCCCTTTGTTTTGTGAGCTATTGCTTGGAAAGGTCATAAAGGTGCAAAGGAGTTAGATCCAGTTGATCTACACTCTCTTGCAAAGTGCCCAAGCCTGTGGCATTTGTGACACCTCAACTTACTCTTGTCAAAACCACTTTGGTTTTGCCAGAGAGTCCTGGAAATTTCCTACCAGTTCTCTTGTAGAACTTTTGAGATCTGATATTGATCAAGGCCATTTGGCTCAAAATATCCATCTCTTCTAAATCATCATCAGCAATACCCATCAAATCATCCATGATAAAGCATAAATTATCACTATTACACCCAGAATGACTGTCAACACCACAAATGCATGATCAAAACTGTTTGAAGAGAAATCTATATGCTCATCATATGGCTTTCTGATCCAGCATATTCTGACTCATGACCGACCAAGGCAGTGTTCCCTGGTACAAAGTCATCAGTGAGCTTTCCTGATGATGCCAGTTTCCTTTTCTGCTCTATCTCTCTTTCAAATGTAGCAGTTTCCCATGGAGTTGGGTGAAGATAGGCTATCCAGATTTGCACTGGAGCGTAGGAAAATGGTGTATGTGTCCCATCTCTCAGGCAGTGATCTGAGGAATCTGTTGTTCATCTGGCTGTTAGTATACTCATGCTTGACCATTTTCAGCTCAGAGATGAGCAGGAGAAACGCTCAAACTGTTGAGTCAGTGTCTCACCCTTCCTATGAGAGAATGTCTCATATTGTTGGGCGAGGATTTCTCTGTTTTTTGCTAAGACCTCATCAGTTCCTCCGAATTTTCCTTCAAAGCATTCCAGAGGTCATGAGCAGTTTCATGATGCATAAGCCCAGAATAGATTTCATTAGGCAGTGCCATGGCCAGAATTCCATGGGCTTTAGCATCAATCTCAAACATTTACGATCTTCATCTGAGTATTGCTCCTTCTTCTTTGGAACCATTTGGTTGGTCTCCGGATTGTTCACCATAGGCTTGTGTGGACGGTGAACCACAGATGTCCAACAACCTGAACTGTTAACAGACAGGTGATGGAGCATTCTTCGTTGCCATATGTTATACTCACTCCTAACCAGCATCGGAGGCTTGGTTGAGGAGCCAGTATTGTGAGGGTCATTAGAAGGAGTAGTCATTCTCAGATTCAAACCAATTCAATCAAGTTTCAACCGATTTAGCACAAAAACACACAAACTCAATATGAACCAAGAAGAAACTCAAATTGAATACCAGAAGCAGCAGAAAATCAATCTCCATAACCAATTCTTGCAAATATGCTAATTCGATCAAACTTTAGATATCGAAATAGCAGTTTCAATGATCAATTGTTAAATCGATCAATGATTAACCCCGCTCGGATACCATTTGTCAGGATCAGCGATCTAAGTTTGATCAATTAGAGTTGAATTGCAGCGGAATTAGAACAAGAATTAGACAAATATAGCAAGAACACAATAATATTCAATGGAACAGTACACGGTTATAGAGAAATAGGGTTTTCTGAAAAAGGGATAATATCATTCATGCACAAATGCTTCGGTATGGCGGCTGCTAAGCTTCGCAGAGCATCGCTGAGCATCGCTGAGCATCGCCCCTTACAATTAGGTCAACATTCCTTATATAAAGAATGTGACGTCTGCTGATGTCACTTGGTAGTGACATCTAACAGAATTATTACAAACAACTGAAAGTAAGCAAACTACTGAGAATGTTCATAACAACTGAGAACATCTCAGAGTATGCTAAGTATAGATGAAACTAAAACTACTGAAACTACAAGTACTGATTACAGGAAACATAAAACTACTGATTACAAAGAACTGAAAGGAAAATATTACTACTGAAAGGAAACCATCACAACTACTGAAGAGGTCTTCTTCAGCTGTTATGACAACATCTGAAACTTGGTCTTCAGTCTTTGTCTTCAGCTTTTGTCTTCAGACTTTGTCTTCAGTTCTTTAGCTTCAGACTTTGTCTTCAGCTTTTTCACTTTAGACTTTGTCTTCAGCTCTTTCACTTCAGACTTTGTCTTCAGCTTTTGTCTTCAGACTTTGTCTTCAGCTCTTTAGCTTCAGACTTTGTCTTCAGACCTTGTTATCAGTTGATGTCTTCAGCTGTTGCAGACTACTTCAGTTGTTGTAATGTCTGTAGGACTTAAAGGTTTTTCTGATCAGGCTCATTGGTTCTTTTGGTCCAACAGGATTACCACTTGAAGTCTTAACTAGACTTGATGGATATCAAATGGGATATACCATGTATAAATCTTTGAAGATAATATGTGAGGTGGTAAGGAGATTCAAGATCTCAAGAAGCAGAAACTGAAGACGCAGTTAGAGCTGTTTGAGCGTTTATCTGGTGAAACTATAAACCAAATGATGAATAGATTTATGCAACTCACAACTGAGATGTCAACTGCTGGCATAAAAAATGATCTCGAATATCTAAATTTTAAACTCTCAATGCTCTTCTATCTTCATGGAAACAACAGTAACACTGCTGAAGCATACTGAGAAATTTCCTATGGATCTTGATCTATTGATTGTCAAGATTGAGTCAGTTGAGATTGATGAAAGCTCAAGAAATAATGATAGAGCATCCTCAATGTCTCAGTACAAATATGTTGCATCTGCTGCTAGTGCAGTGGAGAATGCCTTTATGGCAAAGAATGAGAAATTACCAGAAGAAGAGGGTGATCTGTTTGTAGGAGTGGGTGCTTTACAAATTCTTCATATACAAGTGCTCCTGCTTATGTATCTCATCCATAACCTCAGTCTCCTCCTGAACCACAAAGCTCTAAAACTCAAACTGAGACTCCATCTGTGAACTCTACTAAAACTAGCAAAGTTAAAGATGTCATTAACATCCTATTATAGGATGAGGAGTCCAAATCTGCTTTTATGGCTAGTTTTTAAGCTTATCAAGGTAGTCATTTAACTCAATTAGATCTTGTTTTGTAGGACTTATTTGAAATGGATCCAGATGATGTGGAGGAAATAGATCTAAACTGGTAGATGGTGATGATTGCATACAGGACTCAGAAACACTCTTATGTCAATAGGAACTACAAGCCAAGTGCTAACAAGACTGTTGGATTTGACAAGTCTAAGTCAAGGTGTTTCAACTGCAATAGCTATGGTCACTTTTCAAGTGAATGCAAAGCTCCCAAAAACAAAGGAGGAAATAGCCAATCGAGTTCAAGCAATCAGAGGTTTCAACAATCATCTCAGAAGACATTCCAAAAGCCATACCAAAGCTTACCAATGCCTGAACTTAAAGATGAATCTAAGTCATCTGAAGATCCAACGAAAGCTCTAGTTGTTAGCATTAAGGATGGATATTATTGGAGTGCTTATGCAGAACAATTTACTGCTGATCTAACTTCCAGTTTATCTCTTATTATAGAAGTTCAAGGAGAAGATTGGTTAGAGGATAGTGATCCTAAAGCTGAAGGTAATTCTGAGAATGAGGAGAAGAATATGACTGGAGTGATAAATCTAATTCCTAAAGAGGATTCAGAAGAAGTTGCATTAATGGCACAGTCAGATCAACCAAAGGTTGAAAATTCATCTTCTAACTCTGAGACTTCTTCACCTAAATATCCTGAAATACCAGCTGAAGTAAGAGAAAAACTATGCACCAAATCTTACTTTGAACATGTAGAATATTACCGAACTTACTCTTATAAAATCTGTGAAAAGCTTAAGCAAGAGGAATTGATGCATTATAAACTTAAAAATGATCCAAGATATCAGATGAAAAGATTTCTCTACAAACTTCATGGAACAAAACTTTAAAAGAATTAGAAATTGTTTCCAAAGTACTTGAAGAAATGGCTAAGAACTTGGAATAGGAGAAAATAGCACATGCTGCTACACAAGTTGATCTAGCAAAAGTAAAAAGCTCCAAAACGATTGTGGAAAAACTGGTAAGTGAATGAAAGGACAAACAAAAAGCAGGATTAGGTTTCACACACGAACCAATGCCTGAATCTATAGCTAACACTTTACCAGAGAATTTCAACACACATGATCATTCTCCTAAAAATAAGGCTAAACTTAAAGCTTTCCAAAACAAAAACAAGATTTCTGATAGTGAAGAAGAGAAAACTAATGTAGAAATCTTTTAAGAAAAAGATACTGAAAAGATCAAAAACGGCCATCCGTTAAAAGTAAAATCATATGAACCATGACCGAAAAGTAAGAAAATATTTGTTCCAAAAGAATTGGTGTTGGAAGAAGTGATCATTAAAAACAACAAACAAAACTCCAAAAACAAAGATAAAGCAAAACAAGAATAAGGAACATCAGAAGATTCAAACTCTTATGGTCTAAATGATCCAGAGCTTATTAAATGGCAAAAAGATCAGAAAGAGAAAGAAAATTTAAAAGAATCTTCACCTGAAGATGTTCAAACTCAGATAAAATCAAGTTCTACAAAATCAAGGAACCAAAGAAGAAGAAGAAAATTGACTAAAGCTAAAATTGATCAAAATAAGAGTCAAGAAAATTAGACAAAAACAACAAATCAAGCAAGTCAATTTAAACCAATAGAATTTGTGTCTGCTGGTAATTTGAACATGAACTTAATTCAAGAAGTTAAACAAATCCTAAGAACCAATCAAACTCTGATCTGAAAACAGGTTCAGATTCGAAGACTTTCGCTGTCGTTAAACGATTTGTTTCTAAGGATTCTAAGAATGTGGTTCATGTACATAAGTCAAAACCAAATATACAAAAGAACAAATTACCAAATCAAAAAAAAAAAATTAACTTTTCGATGCCTAAATCTAAACAAGGATCAAACGTTGCGTCAACATCAAATGTTAACAAACATCTGTTTACACACCACAAAGGTACTGTGAAATCTGTGACATGTATAATCATAAGACTGTTGAATGCTTTTTTAACAAGTACTGTCATATATGTGATATGAGAAATCAGTCAACAACAGATTGTTACTTTAATAAGTACTGTACCTTCTGTGATGAAAGGACTCACAATACAGAAAACTGTTACTTTAGAAAGAGTTCGCCAAGGAAAGGATTTTATAATATACACAATTGAGCAAAGGTTATTTTAATCCTCAGTTTAAAAGAAATCAAACTGTCAGTTTTCAAAGATTAACTAATCAACCTTCCTTAGGCTTGAGATCTTTCAAAAGAAATGACTCTGTGAGACCAAAACAATACATTCAAGATCAATTCATTCCAAGGTCTGTGAGAATGAAAGATAAAAATTTTGGAAATAAAAATTTTTCAAAAATTAGTCATTCAAATGGTATGAATTTTTTTAATAATGATTAAAAATTTTTGAATAATAGAATTCGTAAATTCATAAAAAACAAGCCTGATGTGAATAAACTTCATTTTAAACAATTTACCATCGTTGATAGTTTGGCAAGCCCATACCATTTCGGCTTGGGTAGATAAGTCAACTTAATTTCTTTGTCTTGCAAGTACGCCCGAGAAGACTAATCAACACATGGTATGTGGATAGCGGGTGTAGCCGACACATGAAGGCAATCATGCCTTACTTCAAGATTTTAAGTTAAAGGATGGTACACATGTCGCCTTCGGTGGTGATGCAGGAGGAAAAATCACAGGCGAGGGAACAGTATCCAACAGGATAAGAGCTTTTATAAAGTCAACTACTACTCGCAGTTGAACTTTAATTTGTTAAGCGTTTCCTAAATTTGTGATAAACATATTCTGTTCATTTTGATGATTCTTTTTGCTATATTTTGAAGCCAGGTTTTCAAATTAGCAAAGACTGGGTAGTTGTTAAAGCTATTAGGTATCGAGATGTATACAAGCTGGATATGTCTCAAGTTGATTCATCTACAGAAACAACTTGCCTTATTGCTCAAGCATCAAATGTCGAAAAGTCTGGCGTAGAGGTATCGACATTCCAACTTCAAGAATATGAACAAGCTTGTTGTAGGAAATCATGTTATCGGCCTTCCATCAAAGAAGTTTGCCACTACTGATCTCTGCTCAGCATGTTTAAAGGGGAAGCAACACAGAACGTCTTATAAGCCCAAGCAAATAAACTCAAATTCCAAACCTCTTCAGATGTTGCATATGGACCTTTTCGGACCAACAAATATGAAGAGTATTGGAAGGAAATCTTATTGTTTAGTTATCATTGATGACTTCACAAGATTTTCATGGGTTTTCTTTCTGAATGCTAAATTTGAAATGGCTGAATTATTAAAAGAATTCATCATAAAAGTTGAAAACCAATTAGAACAAAAGTAAAAATAATAAGAAGTGATAATGGAACGGAATTTAAAAATGCAATATTGACATGTTCTGTGCAAAAAAAGGAATTGCTCATCAGTTCAGTGCTCCTAGAACTCCACAAAAAATGGAGTTGCTGAAAGGAAGAATAGAACTTTGATTGAGGCTGCACGATTCATGTTAGCAGATGCGAAAATTCCTATCAGTTTCTGGGATGAAGCCATATCTACTGCGTGTTTTGTATAGAATCATACTTTAATTGTGAAAGACAAACTGAAAACTCCTTATAAGTTGATGTTTTGCAGGAAACCAAACATAGATTTTCTTAAATCTTTTGTTGTCCAGTTTTGTTTTAATTCAAGTGATCATCTAGGAAAACTGATTCAAAATCTGATGAAGGATTTTTGTTGGATATTCATCTGTTTCAAAAGCCTATCAAGTTTATAACTCTAGGACAAATGTTATACTTGAAACATTCAATGTTAAATTCCTTGAAAATTCTTTTCCATCGGTTTCAAATGGTCCAGCTTGGTTATTTGATTTAGATTCATTGTCAAACTATTTTCAATCTAACCGTTTAATCAATCTAACTTGTTTGATTCTACAGGTGAGAAGAAACTTCAAGGAGATCTCAGCTTTTTCAGTGATGATTCAGATTCTGATGATATGGATGACTCAAGCCCAGATTATCCATTGTTTTATTTGTCAAGACTCAATGATTCAGTTTAATAAAATGATCAATCATCACAGAGGAAGATCATTCAGTTTTAGAAGATCAAGATGTTTCACAACCTATTCCTAATGATGGTATAGAAATATACAACCTGAGTCTGGAACGTCATCTATTTCTGGTGATGCAGTTGATACTGGTAATCTTGATTACTTCATCAACTCACCGACTCAAGTTTCCAATTTCAATCCACATTCTTCGAACCTATTACATCAGCTTTCTAACTTGAACCAAACCAATCTGGATGTTCATGTTCAAGGGAATGAGATTCCAACATCTTGTATTCACAAGAACCATCCAACGTCTCAGATTATTGGTTCATTGAATGAGAGAACAATGAGAAGTAAATCAGAACAAGCAAATCTTTGCTTATACTCGTGTTTTCTTTCTCAAATTGTTCCTAAAAATGTTACTGAAGCATTAAAGGACAATAGTTGGATTGACGCTATGCAAGAAAATTTTTGCAATTCCGCAAACAGAAGTGTGGAATCTTGTGGATTTACCTGAAGGAGAAAATGCCATAGGCACAGATGGTTGTTCCGAAACAAAACAGATGATCGAGGAATTGTTATTAGAAATAAAGCGAGACTCGTTGCATAAGGATACACCCAGAGGAAGGAATAGATTATGATGAAGTATTTGCTCCAGTTGTAAGACCTGAATCAATTCATGTCTTCCTGGCTTATGCATCATTCATGAAATTCAAGGTGTATCAAATGAACGTTAAAGGTGCTTTCTTGTATGGACCGATCACCAATGATGTGTATTAAAGGCAACCTCCGGGTTTGAAGATTCGGATTTCCACATCGTGTGTACAAGCTTAGCAAAGCTTTATATGGTTTACATCAAGCCCCTAGAATCTGGTATGAAACATTGTCACAACACTTAATCCAACATGGATACAAGCGAGGGAAAATCGATCCAACTTTGTTTCATAAAGAAGGATGTTGATGATCTCCTATGTGTACAAGTGTATGTCGATGATATCATATTTGGTTCTACAAGTCCAAATTGTGTAATGAATTCGAAGAAATCGTGAAGTCTCGATTTCAAGTGAGTTCTATAGGAGAATAAATTCTTCTTTCTTGGACTTCAAGTCAAGCAATCTTCAGATGGAATCTTCATTAATCAAGAGAAGTTCGTTGACAAACTCTTGAAGAAATTTAAACTGCAAGATTGTCAATCAATTAGAACTCTAGCTGACGTAAACACCAAGATTGAGCCTGATCCGAAAGGAAAATCTATAGACCAAACTTTATACAGATCTATGATTGGTTCATTGATGTATCTTACTGCATCTAGACCTGACATAATGTATGTTGTTTGTTTCTGTGCCAGGTATCAATCAGACCCGAAAGAATCTCACTTATTGCTGTAAAACAAATTTCAGGTATCTCAAAGGTAAACCAGCTTTAGGGCTATGGTATCCTTATGAAGGTAACATTGAGCTACATGGATACATGGATAGTGATTATGGAGGATGTTGTCAAGATAGAAAATCAACTACGGGGGGTTGTCAATTTTCAGGACCCAGATTAGTCTCATGGCAATGTAAGAAACAAACAAATGTCTCCGTTTCAACCGCAGAAGCTGAGTACATAGTTGCTTAGCAGGATGTTCTCAAATCCTTTGGTTACAAAACCAACTGCTAGATTACGGGTTCACTTTTCTTAAAACTTCAATTTACATTGATACACTGCTGCTATGTTCATTACAGCTAATCCTGTCCAACATTCAAAAACAAAACATATTGAGATTCGATATTATTTTCTCAAGATAACTCTAAAAAAGGTTTAATCATTCTGATTCAAATTGCAACTAAAAAACAGTTGGCTGACCTTTTTACTAAAGCCTTCTTACTAGGACGGTTTGAGTATTTAGTAGAGTCAATTGGTCTTATTAATCATGTGTAAAAAACTGATTTTTGAGTATTTCAGTTAATTGAGTCTAAATATAATCAGAACCCTCCCTTACCTGAATAGGACACATCAAGAGAAACTATCAAAGTTAATTGCCTGATTGTATTTTATGTGTGCATGTTTCTAAGAAAAAGCAAAACCAAATACAAAAATAGAAAATTAAAAAATCAAAAGATAAAAATATAAAACAAAAACTACAAAAAATAGAGTTTTTCTTTGTTAATTCATTATTTAGGATGAATCTGTCATTGCAATATGAGAAATGATAGATACATTAGTATGATCAGTTGCATACTTCACTCGATAACAAAGTCTGACGTGATCAGATATGATGTGCAAGTAATTTCATGCAATTAGACTGAAAAAGTAAACTCTTATGATTAAACTAAATCACTCATGCATTCATGTCTATCCATCTTAGCACTAATGAGTAGTTCTAACTTCTCAAATTGATTGCTTACCTGGTGGTGATATGAATAACCATGAGCTCTAATTATTTAAAGCATCTAACACTTCTTTGTTATGAGTCATCATAGACCTTGCGTGATGAGATATCCTTTGTTGTAAGTGATTACAGACCTGGATATTCTCACTGATGCAATAAGATGCCAATGTGCCCAAACACCAAATAAGATCTAGTTATAGTATTGTCAGGTTAACAAGTTGAGAACAGTGACTTCTTGCATATCTTTATGAGAATTAACCTCTCTAAGTCTAAGTGTGACTGCATAATGTCGTATCTAATTGTACCTTAATCAATCCAAGAATTGAAAAAGTAAGTGTGCTGAATATCTTGCTAAATGCACTCATTTTCTGTCCTTAGATCTCGTGTCTCCTTGCTGTAAAATGCTGACCTGGAACACACTTGATCAGATTTATTCAATGTCTATGACTATCCATCATTTTTTATTTCAATGTGCTGATCTTAACTGATATGATCTCACTGCTGACATTGATTCAATTGTAAATATTAGATTTTTATTCTACTTTAATTTTGATTTTGCATGTTTTCTGTGTGCAGACATATTAACAATGATTAGTGTGATCTTTATTGACAATTCAAGAAACTTCTAAGTTTTATTAACTTAAAAATTTAGGGGAGTAAAAAGAGTAAAAGTAAAAGTGTCTAAGAGAAAATAATTCAAATTTCAAGATATGAAAAAATCAAATTTAGTGTTTTGAATGGAAAGGATGAAGCTAAAAAGTTCAAGCATGTGTGTGTTTGACATAATGTAAAAATGAATCTGAAAACATTTTAAAGTGGACAAGCTTCTTGCAACATTGTAATATAAGATTATTTGTTAAAATTAGAGACTAAATGACGGGAAATTGTTTTTTGAAAAATTAAAACAAAAATAAATGTCAAAACATAAAAAAAAATTATCATAAACATGTTAAAATTTAAAATAAAAATAAAAGTTTTGAAATGTCAAAAGTTCAAAATTGAGGGTCAATTATGTAAATTTTGGGTGAAAGTCAAAATTTGACAAATGTTTAAAAAATTAGTATATGAACAGTAGTAATGTGTTTAATCAGTGTTTAGCTGAAGACTTGAAAATTACAAGTGTTACTCATGAAAGTTATCTCATGCCCTAAATAGTGTTCAAAAGTCCAAGTTGGACTATGATAATTTTTCAAATTTGTACAAGTGTTGGGCGTTTCAGACATCCTCATGCACCTAAACAGTTGTCATAAATCTGAAATTTTGGTTAAGTGTTTGGCGTTTCATCCATCCTCATCATACGCCTGCACAGTACCAGGCTTTCAAGAATTGGGCATATCAAGGGAAAATTACCAAGTGTTGGCGTTTCAGCTAGACACATGCGCCTGAACAGTGCTCATGCGCCTAACCTCATGCGCACAAATAGTTCTCATGTGCCTAAATACTTGGGTAAAAATCAACTCCATGCGCACAAACAGTGCTCATGCGCCTAAAAAATTCACTTAGTATAAATACAACACTTGTGATTTCAGTCGATTCATTCACTCAAACCCCTGAACTCTCACCCCGTCTCTCGATTAACATTGACTTTGATTTGTTTGATTTGTGTTCAAAACTTGCATCGATAGTGTTCATTTCAGATTTTAAACATGAGTACATGAACAAAATCATACAAATTTCATGTTTAAAGTTAATTTTGATTGGCGTTTCTATGCTATACGGGCGTATGAACCCTAGTCATCTGAAATCTATGAAATTTGTAAATAAAATGGAATTACAACTGAAATTGATGATTGATTGTTGATATTACTTCATTTCAAGCATATTGATACATTCAAATCAGTTTTTCTTCAAAATTGTTCCTGATCAGTCGAACATGAAGATGAACAGTAAATGTTTGAATTTTTTATAAAAATGAAAAATTAATCATAAATTCATGTTATAATTTGTTTTTGAGAAGAATTTACTGAATAATGTGTTTTATATCATCTACATACTAACTTGAATGTAGTTTGTTCTTGAACAGATCATTTAAACACTTAGAAAAAAATTTTAAGTGCAAGTTAGATTAAAATTTTTTTTTAAACATACTAATTCTTTAAATTTCTATAAATTTTCATTGATTTTAAGTGTTAAAATTCAAAGTGTCTACATTTCTTGTTTCATTTTTGTAGATGGATGAGTTCAAGTTTGAGCCAAAGCATAATGTGGCAGCATTATTAAATAAGATGTACAAGATGATGTTAGCTATGAAGAGATGATAGGTTCTTATTGAGTACTAAATATGTATATGCTATGTGCTATCAACTAGTCATATATGCATGATTGATAAAGAAAATTTGGAACACAGCCACAGTTAAAATCAATGATGATGGTAGAAAAGTTGTAAGGGAATTTATAACAAATGTTAGAATGATTGAAGTTTCTGAAGATTCAATTAGAGAAGCATTGAGATTGGGACACAATGACCATATCTTTTAATGAATGTCGAGAAACATTCATGGCTATGGGTCACCCAGACAATTCCTCCCCAAGAACCATTTTTCAAAGCACGAGTTTATAACCATTGGAAGCTATTATGTTATATATTTCAGCACTGCATGTCAAAAGAAGTGTTGGATGGAATTCATTTCCAGTTGACATAGCATCTCCTATTGTTGCTCTTGCAACTAACAGAAGGTTTAACATGTCAAAATGGATTCTTAATGGTTTCATTTTTAATCTGGAGAAAGGAATCAGGAATAAGTACTTGATGTATCCTAGATTCTTACAAATGATAATTAATGAAGAGAATCCTGATATTCATGTTCATGGTGTTGGTGGAGAAACAATGATTGGAACATATGTTAGAGATATTTATAAAAGACTTGCTTTGATCACAGGTGCACAAAATGTACCTATGTTTGAATATATGAGAAATGTTGCAAATGATGAGGTGGATATTACTATAGATCACTTTCACTTGATTGAGGAAGAACCAATTGATCCAAATGATCTTATTGAAGAAATACCTCAAGAATAATCTAATGATGATGAAGATGAAGGTGATGATGATGAGAATGATGATGATGATGAAAGCTCAAGTTCTTCTTCTTCTGATGATGATAACAATAGAGGTGGAAATGAAGGTAATGTTATGGAAGTAGTTCATGAAGAAGTACATGAAGCTGATCAAGAAACTAAAGATTTAATGAAGTAAATCAAGCTGAAGATGTTGTTGAACAAAGTCAAAATGTTAAGGAGATTATGGGAATGATTGACGAAATGGTTGAAACTAAAGAACATGTTGAATTCAATGAAAATGTTCAAGATTTTGAAGTATTTGAAGCTGAGATACACATGATTTTCAACAAGATACTCATGTGGCTGAATAAAACAAATGTTCAGCAGATTATTGATGAATTGAAAGAAGAAAACTCTAAGCATTGAAGCTTATTAGGAATTGAAAGAAGAAATTGATAAGTTGAAAGAAGGTTTACAAAAGAAAGATGAAGTAATTGCAAATCTTGAGAAAAATAACGAAGATAATGTAAAAACTTTTGAAGTTATGATGAAAGACTTTGATCTAATAAAAGAAAATTCAATAATTTGAAGAAGAAGTGAAGCTTTGAAACAAGAAATGGAAAAGATGAAGAAAGTACAAAATCTCCATCCGCTGAAGTGATGATCATTTCTGAGATTATACCGGTTGATTTGGAAAAGACTCCTGAATTAGAAAGGTAACAGGAAAATTGATGATGTAGATTTTTTAGTTTTACCCTGATCTTCAACTAAAGTGCAAAGATTGTTGATGAACCTACACTTGAAGAAGAAGAGAGTCAGATATTCAGAAACCATAGGAGCTCTTGATGATATAGAAGCTGAATATAGTGATGACTTGTGTATGTGTATTTTTAAAAGATGAAGATTTAGTTGAAGCTAATATTGATGAATTTTTTTCTCCAATTGAGACAGTTCAAGAAGAAGTACCTGTAGATTTGAAGACATGTATAAACTATTTGGTCAAGATGATATAATAAAGTATTTCTTGATGGATTGATAGTATCTCAAATTAATGAGAAATTTGAGAAGTGTTTACTGCTGAATCTGTTGCTCCTATTGATCCTGAGGAGATAATTATAAAGCATGGAGTGTGAATCCTCTTCAAGAGATCATATATATTGAGGAACTTTCAAAATCTGAGTTACATCATCCTAATCCTGATGACATGAATGTAACTGCTTTAAGAATGTGGCTACAATTAGAAGTTATCCAAGTAAGAACTTACCATATTACAAGCAGAATCTTAAGAAATTTTGTGTAAGAAGTTTTCAAGCAACGGAGAAGCAAACAAATAAATGATTGTACTTGACATGGATAATCCACAATATTTAGAGATAACAAAGAGACAAGGATGTTAAAACCTCAAGAGTAATGTGTATGAAAGAAGGAAGGTGCTAATAAAAATGTTTCCTGAAACTGAGAGTCAAGCATATCAAGTTTCAATTGAACAACAGCAATTATGGAATAAGCTCGAACGACGGTGATTTTGTACTATGTGTTACAAAATGGACAATCAATTCAGAATTGCTTAATGCAATGATTGTTCCCTGACCGACCAAGGAACTAAAATTGTGGCATGGAATACACGAGGTATTTTATGCATTTTGATAAAAAGAGTTAATGTAATTTGTGATGTATATCATATTTTCTCGAGCTTATAAAGCTTCCTGTTCAAGATTTGAAGGAGTTGAATAACTACCAGTAATCAATCCGACTAGAGCAAGTTTGTGAGAAAAATTTGTACAGTTATTGATCAGAGGTATAGGAAGAATGAGTTCATTTTTGCAAACAAGATGTGACCAAGAGACAAGATATTTTTCAAACATTGAAAAGGAAAAGAAAGATGGTGATAAAGATATTAGAGAAGAAATTTTTGGATGTTTTTAGCGATCATATTTTGAGAAGGTAACTAATCCTGGATTAAAAGTTATTGATGAAACTCAAAGTCGAACCAATTTTGAGATGGTTCTACAATGCTGATACGTTTGAGTTAAAGTTAGTTTGAGATCTAAACGATTGGAATCGTGACATGTTTTCTTGTTTGGTGTATTCAAATTGAAACTCTTACATCCTAGCTACATCTCATTTTTGTCCATTTAGAAGTTTGAAAAAGTTGTTCCAGAAGTAGCAGAAAATGATAAAAAAATTTCTTGTCGATTATCAAGTTATGATGCTGCTATGGAGAGATATCTCTAAAAAAGCTTAGCTTATGTAAACATAGTAAAGAAGGATATCAAGGAAATAGAATTCATGAGGATCTCGAGCAAAGGAGTGTTGGAAATCCATTCGAAAGAGTATCCAAAGCCAATTGAATTTTATGCTAATATTGATATTGCAGGTTTATCTAAGATTCATTGGAGGTGATGAATAAATGGAAATCAAGAAAATGAATCAAACCAGAGCAAGGTATTTTAGCAAGCAAGTTCAAGTCTGCCATTGCTAAAGCCTTGAGAGAGCAAGAAATGTACAAAGAGAAGCTACTTTTCAAGATTAAAGAAGAACCAGAAGACTTCTTTGATGCATGAAGACAAAAGAGAGAAGATAAAAGACTGAAGATTGAAGATTGAAGATTGAAGATTGAAGATTGAAGATTAAAGAAGACTGAAGATTGAAAAATTTTGAAGAATTATGAAGATAGAAGATTGATGATGTTGAAGACCAAAGACAATGTCAATCTTAGGGGGAGTATTGTAGAAGCCTCTCGAAGATTAACATTTAGTCTTTATTAGTCTTTGTATAGTTTTTGTCATTGTTTAGGGCTTATTGTGTAAATATATGTTCCTTTCTGTTTTGTTTGATAGTATAAATAGCATAGTATGTATTGTGCAGTGATAGAACCTTAGAATCAGTTTGAATGACTTGTAATTATTTTTCTTACACTTGTACTTTCTATGCTTTCTATCAATGAAAAACTATGATTTTTTCTAATTTGTTTGCATTGAATTGATTACTTGTGTTTGTTTGATTGAATTGTATCACAATATCATCACAGATTGATCCATTTTGGATCCTATCACTGCAGGCATGTGATTCAAATGTAATAGTAGATTTTTATTCTGCTTTAATTTTGATTTTTGCATGATTTTCTGTGTGCAAGCATGTAATAATGATTAGTTTCCTCTTCTTGCAAAGTCAAAGAAACTTCTAAGTTGTTAAACTTAAAAGTTTAGGGGGAGTAAAAATGAAAAAGAGAAAATAATTGAATTTCAATAAGTGGAAAATAAAAAATAAAGTGTTTCGGATGAAAGGATGAAGCTACGATTTCAAGCATGTGTGTGTTTGATATGATGTAAAAATGAACCTGAAAAAGAATTCAAATTCAGTGGAAAAGCTTCTTGCAAACAAAATGAGATTATTTGTTTTGTAAAAGTTATATAGATACTATATGACTGGAAATTTGTTTTTGAAAATAAAATAAAAATAAAATGGTAAAAATAAAAAAATAAAAGTTAATGTAAAAAAATGTTAATATTTGAGGGTTATTAATGTAAATTTTGAGTGATAGTCAAAAAAATGACTACGTGTTGAAAAAATTTTTGTGTGACAGTACTAATGTGCTTAAACATGTTCAGATGGATGGTATGAAAATTCAAGTATCAAGACTCAGGAAAGGTTCTCTGTGCCTGAATAGTACTGATAAGTCTAACAGGAGTATGATAATTTCAGAAAATTGTGCAAGTGTTAGGCGTTTCATTCTATGCTCATGCGCCTAAACAGTTGTCATTTGTTTGAAAAATTGGTTAAGTGTTGGACGTATCATCTATGCTCATCGCCTAAATAGTACCAGACTTCCAAGTGTTAGTCTCATGCGCTTGAATAGAGTCCAAGCGCCTAACAGTGCTTATGCGACTGAACAGTGCTCATGCGTCTAAACTTCATGCGCATTCACAGTGCTCATGCGTCTGAAAACTTGGTGTGAAATTTAGTCTTATGTGCCTTCACAGTGCTCATGCGCCTAAAAATTTACACTTGTATATATACAACACTTGTGTAGTTTTCATGCACTCATTCACAAACTCAAACACTCTGATTCACTCACTCGAACACCTGATACACTCATTCATTCAACATTCGATTGTTATCAGTTAATCTTTGTGATATATAGGTATCATAAGAGAATTGATTGCCGAGGAGTCTTCACTCAAATTATCAAAGGTATTGCTGATTCACCTATTCATGTCCCAGATGAAGGTGGAAGATCAATAAAAATGCTACTGTCCTTTCTGAGATCTTGAATGCTTAGCAATCATAGAATCTTTGAAAGAATTCAGCGTTCATTCAAGAAGGCTTTGTGACAGTTGGACTCTACAAATAGAAGCTCGTTTTCAAGATCAAAGATAAGACAAAAGAATTCAATGTGAACTGAAAACAATGTATATCTTTAGGGGAGTTTATTAAAGCTTCTAGAAGATTAACGTTTTGTCTTTATGTGCTTTTTGTCATAGTATAGGACATATTTATAAATATATGTTCCTTCGTTTCTTGATAGTATAAATAGGATATTTTATGTATTTTGTAGATTGATTCAAAAAGAGAGTCAGTCAGTGAGTCTGTTAGAAGAAACAGTTAGAACAGAACGAACTGTAACCCTTCCACATTGTATCCTGTGCATTTTCTATCAATGAATCTATGAAATTTTTGACATAATTGCATGTGTTTTGATTACTTTTTTGAATTGATCATTGCATATAATATCATCACAGATTCGATCCTTTTGAACCGATCATTGTCCACTTAAACTCATGCAAGGATCTATTTTCAACACTTTGTGATATTTACCATGTTTAGGTTTGATTAGATATGCTAATTGAGTACCCCACACTCAGAAGTATGGAAGAATAACCCTCCTCATAAAATGCAAGGTAGCACTATATTACAACTTGAACCAGACTACTTGAGTATAAATTCTCATGATATGATCCACTTTGGGATTCTTTTAGATTTGATCCATATTGAGATTAATTATACTTCACTTTGGAAGTTGATCCTCATGGATTCTTTTAGCTTTGATCCACATTGGGATTCTTTTCTTTGCTTTTTTGGCATGCATCAGCACTTTTAGTGCAAGGTCAACTAGGTCTGTGCATAGCATAACAGAAGTTGTCCTTATGTTTACTCTAGGTCTGTATTTACATACAACAAAGGAGAAGCAGATGCTTTTATCAATGAGAAATTTATAAATGTTTTCGCATGGTGTTTTTAGGTAACCATACAAGCAAACACTATGAAAAGTCATTGCTAACAATACCCAAAGATGGTTTTGGTCCACAATGCATATGATTTAGTTCATCAAAATATGCTTATCTTGAATCCATGCTGAGCCTACTGACATATCAAACAGAGCCGTTCAGTCTTTATTGATTTGAAAAATAGATGCAGAAAATAGTAGATGATGTACGATCGTTTCTCATGTAAATGCAGGAAGATTCAAAATATTACATAATAGTAATATTTTTGGACTTTTCTTGATTTTCTTATTTTTTAAGATTTTTGGTTTTGAGAAAATAAAGAAATGGCATATGTGTTATCAAATCAATAGAGATCATCAACTGTTAGTCCATGTAGCAATGTAATCAGACTAAGAAGATGGAATGAAACATCGGTTGTTTCTTGCATTGCCATCATAGTTTTTTTGTGAATGATTGATGTCCTACATTGAATCATGGTTAATTTCTACTCCATTTGGCTCAGTTGCATCATAAACATCATGAGCAGGAAGAACGTTCCTGTCATGGGAAGGGATCAGCCACTGCTAACTTTTCTTGGGTTGGCAGGCCTCTATAACTGTCCGTATCACACAAGCAAATCAACTAGTTATTTCAACCAAGGTCATTACTGTCCTGAGCTATCCATTAGTATCTTTGTATGTGACTTGCTGGTATGTGTATGATTTTGCTTTATCTGATGATGTATCAGATTCACCCCTGAAATTGTTTTCTTTCTCCAATATTATTTTGTTTTTAAACCAACTGACTCAACTTTAGCTTGCTTAACAAAGGATTTGTTTGGCTTTTGAAAATCTTTTGGTTGGTTTAGAAAAACTAATTTTTTCTTCTGAATGTTTTATGGAGGTGCAACAAAGGATCTTTATCCTTGATCATGTTTGTTTCTTCTGGGCATGTGATCATATTCATCATAAGAGTTATAATCATGATTATAATAATTTGATGGATGTGATCTTCTATGATAGCCATTTTGCCAGCATTATTCCTATATCTGTCATACTTTTGTTATGTGTATGACCTAGGATAATGTCTAGGTGCCCAATAATCATGAATATCATAATGTTTTAAATCATACCATGCCGATGTGATCGAGGGGAAGAGTAGCTATGATGTCTGTTATAGTACTCATGCTCCGATCTTGGTGAGTATGACTCTCATGGATGATAAGATCTTTGACCTCTTCTGTTTTGTGATGTTGAGAGTTGTTGTATAAACACTCTGAAGTGTATGATTCTCCATGTCACAATTTAAGTAGTAAGGATAGGTCTGGATTTCTTCCCTTAGGCTTGAATGATGAATTTTGATTAGCTTGGAACTTCACACCCTTTTGTCTTGTTGTTTTTGTTGCTTTCTCTTGTGAGGACATATATATGATCCCTCTAAGTGTTTTTACACTTAAAAGTGTTGTGTGAATCTGAATTGCATCTCTCGTAGAGAATTGGTTGTTGTTTTGGAGTTTCTAATGTAGCCTTTGAGGTTGATGGTTGCTTTGGATCAGGTGTAGAAGACTTGGTCTAACTTTCTTCATTCTTTTAGATTTGGTCTTCTTCCTCTTGACTTGTTCTTTGATTTCTTCTACCTCAGGCTTTCGTTGGTTCTTTACTCCATCATAATCTTTGTCTTGAGTTCAGCCCTAGGCATTCTGGTTCAAGAAATCCTGCTGGTTTGAATTTCTCACAGAGAACCATTGCCTTTGTTTGTTATCAGGCTTTACTGCTTTGGATTTCTATGGTTGTGTTTGTTTTTGGATTGATTTCTTTAATACATGATTAAGACCTGTCAATGTTTGTTTGTTTGGTTGGTTGGTTTCTTCATCACTATTATCACTTGCAGATGTCCATCTTGCTATCACAAGAATGAAGATTTCATTCTGTGATGATTCTGGTTTGAGGTATAGCTTTGATGCTGTTTCAAGAGAAGTGATTTGAGTGATAGTGGATGGTTTGTCTGTTGGATGATGATCATTCATATTTGAATCTTCTTTGACTGGACTTGTCATTGAAGTTGGCATTTCTGTGTAGTTATGATTGTAAGGAGGAGGAACAACATGGTATGTAGTTCCAGCACTCTTCTTTTGATTTCTTTGTGCATTAAGTAGTTCTTCCAACTTGCTGGCAGTCATCTTTAAATTCTCAAGTTCAAGTTCAGTTAATGCATAATCTGTTTTTGTCTTTGTTAGAGACTCAGTGAGTCTTGTCACTTGAGCTTGAAGACTAAATCTTTCTCCAACGAGTTTGTCTACCTCCTTGAGAAGAGAATTGATTTTATCTTCAAAGGCTTTATGTTGTATCTTCAATTCTGCATTTGTAGCCTTTTCTGTATTGATTGCTTGATTTAGACGCTTAATGTAATGTTGCAAGTTCTTGATTTTTTTGGTTGTACTGCTTCTGATATTATGGCTTCAACTTCAGCCTTTGTGTTTGTTAACTTTATAGAGAGTTTAGTTGATTGAGCATTCAGCTTGTGATTTTCTTTAAACAATTTATCAGCTTATTTCTCTAGTGAACTGATTTGATTTGCAGAAGTTTGTAGTTCCTCTGCATGTGAAGCTCTTTCCTCCTTTATCATGTATGATACATTGTTGCAATACTTCCGATATGCCTGTACATCATCTATGCATGCTGATAAACATAGATTGATCTTTCTGTCTTCAGGAATTTCAGGCAATGGTGGAATGTTAGCGTAGATGATGTTTGTGGCTTTTGCAAGCTCAGTAGTTAACTCTTCAAGTTTGATTTGTTATGGAACCATTTTGTCTTGCAACTGGTTCATCTCTTGATCTAAACTGATGTTTTGTTGATTCAATGTCTTGATTTGTGCTTGATCATTTCTTTGAGATTGTTCCATCTCTAACCTGCATTTTATCAAATCATTAGAAAATGTGTTGTTTGAGTTTGCAAGATCACATAAAAGTAAGTGCATCAGTTCTTTCTCAATGTGATTGATGTACAACTGAATGTTTGTCTTGTCAAACAATGAATTGTTGTTATTGTTTGATATGCTACTGATGTTTGGTTGTTTGCAGCTTTTGTTTGATTTGCCGCTGTTGTTTGGTTCTTTGCAGCTTCTGTTTAATTTGCTGTTGTTGTTTGGTTGGTTGCAGCCATTGTTTAATTTGCTGCTGTTTGTTTGATTCGTTGCAGCTTGGTTTGCTTTGTTTGAATTCATGAAACCTCTTTCTATCTGCAGCAAGAAAGATAGCTTGGTTTCTTGAAACACGAGTGTCAGTGAATGATGTTAAATTTTCCATTTTGTTTAAAAACAAAAATGATTTGAAAATTTGTGTTGTGTTTAAATCAAAAACAAATTTAAACTTTAATTGAATCCAAAGAACGTCGAAACTCAATTTAATTAGATCGGCTTAATTAAAGAGTTAACTTTGTTCGATTACAATTTAGTTAAACTCAATTAATATTAATCTAGCTTAATTAAAAAAGTAACAATATTTGGATCTTATCAATTAAAATTTAAATGATTTTGTGACACAACTCTTAAAAGTTTGTTAAAATTAACTGCTTCTAAATTAACAAACTTCCGAAAAAAATCTTTAAAATTGTCAAAATTAAATGCTTCCGAAAAGAACTTAAAAGTCAGTCGAGTTGAAGGATATACGTCGGTCAAAATAAAAGAGTAAGTCAAAATTGCTCTTCTATGCTCCTGAAATAGAACTCCCGAAAAGGAGTCAAAATTGAATTCAGTTTAACTCAAACACTCAAACTCTCAATTTCTCTCGATGCTTTCTCAAACCTCTCTCTCGATCTCTCTAACACCCGGTGAACCTCAACTAGTCTCGAAGGTGATTGGTGTTCGGTGGTGGTTACAGATGAACCATAATTGATGGTGGAATTGCGGTGTCAGTTCGATGGTCGATTTGTGTTGAGTTGGCTGAATTGAAGATTACAGGGTATCAGTTGGAAGTCGACAGGTGATTGGGGTAGTTTCAGTGATGTTTATGATGATGATTGATTATCAAGACATCGATGGAGTGTTATGAAGTCCGCTGTCGACAGGTTTGTGTTGAAGTGGTGGTCGATTGGTGTCGATAGTGACTCTGGTCGTCTGATGTGGACCGAGATGTTTGTTCTTGTTCTAAACTCGTCTGCTGTGGATGAGTATTACTTGTGCGCTATGGACAAGGTTTAATCGTCCACTATGAGTAAGTTGGAGGTTTGTTCAGTTTTAATTTTCTTATCCGCTGTGGGTACAGCTATTCTGTTGCTCGTCCGTTGTGGGCTTTCTCTAGTCTCCGCTGTGTGTGATGTCCGCTGTGTGTATGCGGTCTCTTTTTACTTGTCCGCTGTGAATATTCTTTACACGTCCGCTGGGTACAGAATTAGCGGAGTGTCTACTGTGGACCTGTTTGTATGATCTAGTTCTTAACTTGTCCGCTATGGACCGATGTATGTTGGCTGTGTTACACGTCTGCTGTTGTTGTTTTCTGTGAATTTAACTTGTTCGCTATGAGTGTTGTGATTGAATGGACCGGTTTGATTCAATTCATCCGCTGTATGCTTTCTCACTTGTCCGCAGTGAACAAAGTTGAGTGTGTGTGATGTCCGCTGTGGACAGATGGTTTGGTAATATAGACAGAATTTTGGTGATGGTGATTGAAGTGGGTGAATCTTCGATTGGTGATCAGCAGGTGTGTGTTTTCTGTCGTCCGCCGTGGACTGATTTTGTTTGTTTGGTGATTGGGGTTGAAAGTGCGATGTTGGTGTGATGAGGGTTAACGTCCGCCATGGACCAATGTATGTTTGTTATGTTACTTACACATCCGCTATGAAAATTAACACATCAGCTGTGAAATGTTTTGTTCATTAGCTATGAATTAGTTGTTCATCAGCTGTGAACACTTAACAATTGGATGTTTGTTAGCTGTGGACCTTGTGTATAGCTGTGGATGTAACACATCAGCTGTGGATACTTGGTTACAAAATGATGAAGATTGTCAACTGTGGAATTAAAACATCAGCTGTGTAATTAGTATATCAGTTGTAGATGATAGAACACTTAGTCAAAAATCTAATTCATGTGTAATTTGTATAGTTTGTAAAATTTGATTATGAATGGAATTCACTTGCAAATTCATAAATTGATGTTTGAATGACTGTTGAATGATTATATGATGAACAAATGAATCAAAATTTGAATTAAATCACAGATTTGGCCAATTTTGAGATTTCACAGCAGTTTGACTTTGAAAAAGTCAAATTTTATGTTCTTGAATGAAAAAACTTTTGATTCTTGGGTTTCTGATGGAATTTGATAAAATCAAAGGTTATAATAGCTATAGATAAGTGATTCTAACCCAAAACAACAATCAATTTCATATAATCATCATCTAAACTCGGATTTAGATGATAAACACATGAAGAACAGAATGAAGAAGAAAAACCCAGATATAAGAATCAATGTTCAAAAATGTATGATTTGGATGTTGAAAATGATAAACAAACCTTATATTTGATGTTTCTAAGTTAAAAACACTATCAATTTCAGCTAAACAACATCAGATTCGTGATTTTTGATGATTTTCCTTAAGAACAGTGAACTTTTCTCAAGAACACAAAATTTTCAAAAATCTTCAAATTCAAGAGTTATGGCTGTTCAGTTGATATGAAATTTTGCAGATGTGTTATTTATCACAAACTAAAGCTATTAGAGTTTAAATTTGATCAAATAATAACAAAATCAAAATTTTATGTTCATGAGCATTTGAAGACTTGAAGAACAAGTTTGCTTAAATCTTCAAATTAGTGGCTCAAAGGAACTTCAATTGATGCGAAAAATTGCAGATCTTCACGAAATAACAAATCTAAGCTAATGGTAGCTTGATTTCATCAAAAACAACAACAATTTGTAGATCATACTTGTGGTTCAAATTTTTTGAGAAAAATTCGAAGAACAAGGAGCCAAGGCTCTGATACCAACTGTGGAAATTCGATAAATGATGGATCGAATATTGCAATCGTATTGTTGCCGCTTATCAGATCTGTGATACAAAATCTCACAGACCTGTTGATGATTTCAATTGAAGATCCAATGCAAGATATAATGTATGATGATGAATGAATGATGAACAATCAAGAACACATATTCATAAATATTTCATTCATTCATATGTATGATGATGCTAGGAGATTACAAAGGGAGTTTGTAAAAAATTCTCTTTCACACACACTCAACCTAATTATTTCTCTCACTAGCCTAATTCTCAGCCATGCTTGCTTAGAGAATCCTTGCTTACTTTCTAATGGTTAGCGTATAAATGACTACACTTAGTTTAGTTATACTATTACATAAATTAACAAAATTACATTTAGGCCCTAATGATTAAACAAATATTCTTCAACGTCTAACAAATTATCTGTTGCTGATGCGTGACTGCCGGGTGCTGACATCACTCGGGACGTCTGCTGATGTTGACTGTTGACTTTGACCACGGTTGACCAAGTTTGACCAAGCTTGACTTTGGTCAATTTTCTTCGTTTTAATCATATTTTCAGCGTAGCTTCACCGTGTCAATTTTGGTAATCATCATGAGATTTGGCACTTAGGTTTTGGTAAGTATCATCATCAAATAGTCCAACACCAACTCTTCCATATCATCAGGATCCATCTCAAACAAATCCTGTAAAACAAGATCTAACTGGGTTAGATGACTACCTTGATAAGCATAAAAATTTGCCATTAAAGTAGTAAAAGCAGATTTTGACTCATCATCCTGTAAAAGGATATGAATAACATCTTTAACATTGCTAGTTTTAACAGAGTTAGAAGATAGAGTTTCAGTTTGAGGTTTAGGAATTTGAATTTTAGGAGGAGATTGAGGTTGAGGTTGAGGTTGAGTTGTATAAAAAGGAGCACTTATGTAAGAAGAAACTGTAAAGAAACCAACCCCAACGAACAAATCACCCTCATCTTCTGGAGATTGTCATCTTTTGCTAGAAAAGCATTCTCTACTATGTTAGCTGGAGAAGCAATGTACTTATACTGAGACATTGATACAGCTCTATCATTGTTTTTAGAGCTCTCATCAATTTCAACTTATTCAATTTTGGTAATCAAAAGATCCAGATCCATTGGAAACTTTTCTGTATGCTTCATCAGAGTGACTGTCTGTTTCCATGAAGATGGAAGAGCATTTAGAAGTCTGTAATTTAGATCTTTGAGATTAATTTTAAAACCAGCAGTTGACATTTCAGTAGTTAATTGCATAAATCTGTTCATCATTTGATTGATTATTTCATCAGAAAGATGCTCAAATAACACCAATTGCCTCTTGAGTTTCTGCTTTTTAAGATCTTGTATCTCTTTACCACCTTCACAAATGATCTTCATAGCTTTGTACATGGTGTAACATGTTTGATAACCTTCAAGTCTAGTCAGGACTTCCAATGATAACCCCTTGCACATCAATGAATAAGCTTTGATGTCATTCTTAACCTTCCTTAAGTCATCACCTTGTAGACCATCCTCTAGATAAGGTTCTGGAGAGTTTTGTATAAACAAATCCTCTGTCAAGACCATCGGATGTAATTGGGATATATGGTCCTTTCTCTATTGACTTCCACAAATCAGTGTCAATGGAGTTTAGATGATGCTTCAATCTGAGAGACCACTTTTTGAAATCAGCTCTACTTTTGAGCTTGGGAACTCTGTCTCAAAATCTTCAGATTTAACCATTTTGTATTTTTGAATTAATGAAAAAGACTTGTTTTTGTTGTTTTTAAAATTTTAAAAAGAAACTATGAAATGAAAATATTTTTGGATTTTTAGTTTTTAAAAAGAAATTTCTAAATGTTTACTGATAAGTCTGAATGTTGATGCACCTGAAACTTCTAAAACGCCTAGCTTTGAACAAGAAACGTCTAAGGTAATGCCTTAGATGAATTCTGAAATGCCCAACTGATGAAATGTCTGAACAGTTCTCAAACGCCCACACAGTATAGAAACGCCTGAGGTAAAAACGCCCAAACAGTTCTCAAGCGTCTAGAATTGCTAAGCTGCAACAAAGTATCAAAGTGACCAAATAGTTTCAATGCATCCTAATTGTTGCAAAACGCCTGTTCTGAAAACGCCTTAACAGTGATGAAACGCCTAAATAGTTGCAAAGCGCCTGATCACTTAGCAATTTTCAGCAGTTTTTCACAACTCAAGCGCCAAATTCATCATCTTTAACAAACTCAGATCTTATGAAATTCTTCAAAACTTGTTCAATTGATCTAAAAACTTCCAATCAGGTAGTAAATAGATCGATTAACACTCTTCAATCAAGTTTTTTATCAAACAACAACAACAAATCTGTTTTCTGTTCAAATTTCAGTCCAAAATGAAGAACACAGTTCGAACACAAATCTGATCAATACTTAGATCTGAATGGATTAAACACCAAATTGTGATTCAAATCATATTATTATGGATGAAGCACAACAGAAATCAACAATTAATCAATCAAATTGCAATCAACACAGATTTCAAGTGATTCAAAGAGCTCAATAATGCCGATAAGCTCTTATCACTGAACCGAAAGCTCTGATACCATTTGATAGGTTTAAAATGGATCAATCTATGATGATATCGTAATGAAATGATCAATTCATACACAAAGTACACAAACACAAGCAATTACTTCAAAAATTCATAGATTTCATTGATAGCAAATGCTTAGGATACAAAGTGTAAGAGGTAGTTACAGTAGTTCAATCTATTCTAATTGTTTCGTTCTCTAGGTCTACCTACACAATACATAAAATATCCTATTTATACTATCAAAGAAACACAAGGAACATATATTTACACAATAAGTCCCTATACTATAACAAAACATAAAAGACAAAATGTTAATGTTTTAAGAGTTTTAACAAACTCAAACACATCTCCTTCGATAGAACTCCTCTGAGCCACACAAGTCATTGGACACTCATCTAGTTCATAGAAATTAGGCTCAGAGTCATAATCAACCAACTGTTCCTCATACTCCTCTTCTTCATCTATTAGATTTAGCTCAGCTCCTTTCTTGCGTTCTCCATCTGCTTCTTCTTTAAATACTTCATCACCGGTCAAATCAGTATTTATATCAAGCCCTAAATCTATAAACCATGATTCTACAACCCTAGCCTCATCTCCTACAACACCTCCTGCATCAATTCCTTTATCAACTCCAGATCCAACAATATCATCAACTCCAACATCAGGACAACCATCACCACTGCCACTAACACCCGCTCTACCAACACCAGTATCATTTGCATCAACTGTAGCTCCACTTGTGTCACCTTCTATCCCAGTTGAACTCCCACTTTCAAAAAGGAATACTTAGATGTATCAGTAAGATCATCTATCTCAGCTTGAGTTAACTGGTTGGGCAGACCAGCATTGGCTTTCAGCTCATTCACCTCTTTGAGTAGTCTTTTGATTAAGTCTTATTGACCTACCATCATTTTCTTTATGCTCTCCATTTTCTTATCTTTCTCTTTCTCTCTTAGTTCAGGATTCACCAACTTTGTCTTAATCATCCCCAATTCATTTGCCAACGATGTATTCAAATTTCGAAAAACATCTTGATCTAGCTCTGACCTTGCATCCCTTCTTTCAGGGGCTTTAGAAAAGTTTGTTGTTTGTGCTTGGTTCTTCGTTCAACAACATTTGCAGGTTCACCTTGATCAGCTTTCTTTTTCGTTCTCCTCTCCCTTTGAGTCCTTAATTCCTCCTCCACTTCATCAATTTCTGCTTCCAAATCATACTCCTTCTCCTTTGCATATCTTTTTTTTTTCTTTATTGCCTATTAGATCTAGGAATAATAGGTCTAGATCATTTTGTATAGGCTTAGAACTTTAATCAATTCATGTAATAAATATTTGTAATTCATTATGTATATAGGGTAACCCATATATGCGTTGATTTATGTGTATGATTATAGGCACAAACATTATACTTGGTCAATTTCTGAAATTGACTAAGTGTAAGAAACATCTACGGATGAACATTTTTGTTCTTCAGTAGATATCTTTCTTACAAGACATTCATCAGAAGATCCTCTACGGATGAATATGGGTATTCACTGATGAACAAACACCACACATGAACTGAAGTACCTTCGGAAGAACAAAGTAGCTACGGAAGAACAAGTAGCTATGGAAGAACAAAGTAGCTGCGGAAGAACAAGTAGCTGCGGAAGAACAAAGTAGCTGCGGAAGAACCAGGCATGTACTTATATCATACAAGTGCTTCAAGTCAACAAGTCAATCACTGACTCCAAAAGATTCGTTGTTTCCTTAACAGAAACATGCGTGTCTATAAATATGAGTCCTAGGTTTCACATAAAAAAAAGGTAGACGGTGACAAAAATACCATGACATCGTTTTGCACGATCAACACAAACCCTAGCAGCCGTCACATCAACACACCAGAAATCATGAACACAATCATAGCATAGAATTTTTGTTAGCAATTATTATTTGATTCTTTGTAATCATTAATCAGTTTTAATGAATTACATTTGATTCAAAACATTATTCTTTGCATATTATTGATATCGTTTGATCATTTATTATTTATTTTCTCTGGCATCGATATTTATTTGTTAATCAATTAAACAACGATTAATGGTAATTCCACGATCATTAACTCGAAACCAATCTAACACTGATAATTTCTGATTGCGATCCTTGGATTCACATTGCCTCATCTTGCTTCTCCTAGTTCTCTTTAGCAATCTTGTTTTCGTTTTCAATTAATCTCTTGATGTAATTCCATCTCTCAGCAGAGTACAGATTTTTCAAATATATGTTATCTTCGCGCTAAAGTCATGTCTCACTGCTGAGCAATCTACAAATATCTTGTATTCATTTGCACCAGTCTTTTAATTTCTTTATGTCTAGGCAGATCTGGCTTCAAATCATTAATTAGCATTTGTACAAACCTTAGATATAGCAACCACTTATCCCTCTTCAAAGCCATTATATTTTCAGATGCAATCAAAGATCAACTTAGCAATATTGGCTTTCGGTCCCCTGTAAAATACAATAACAGCCCTTGCCCAGTGCTAATTTAAACCATCTGACCCTCCTTCCTACGATCCAGGCACATAATAAATATGTTGGCTACGTATCTCCGTTTCTTAGATAGGAGGGACTTCTTGATTTCTTTCTTTGAGCCAAAAGAGGGTCCCTCATACCCAATGCTTCTAAATGCATTTAGTACTTCTGCATCAGACATTACCACCTCATCCCTACACTCTTTCTCCAGCTTTAATACTCTTGCCACAGTCTTAACAATAATAACAAAGTCATGCCCAAGGACTCTAGTAGTAATCCGATATGGATTAGTCCCAAGGTCATACTCTGTAGTTCTCCAAAAGTCTATTACATGAAGATCATAGATTGTAGTCATGTGAGATATAGCATAACAGATTGGGACTGCTTCAGCCACTTAATGCAATCTCTAAAGCCAATAGTCATCGGGTTGCTATCATCCAATAATGCAACAATGCTTGTTCTCTCGTCAAACTTTAGGTTTGCCATCTTAACTGAAAATTAAACAAAAGTAGGTCTGTTAAAACATTGAAGTATGAATAAATAATGAAATAAACAAAATACAAGAAAATGCAGAAAGTACAACAGTTTCATTCAAAATTGTAGTTTCGCTAAAGGCACATATTAACAGTTTCGCTGCTGTTTAAACTATAGTTTCATTCAAGCGAAAGTATAGATTCACTGTAACACAGGCACAAACTCATGTGTCTGAGCGATTCTATAGTTTCGCTGAGGACAATATTATAGTTTTTACAGCAGAGAAATTGTAAGTTCGCTGAGACCCTGACACAGAATCATGTACCTGAGCGAATCTATAGTTTCGCTGTAACTATCCTGGCGAAACTGTCAAGTACGCTTGAATAGCTTGACTGGACAATTTTGTTCGGAACACTTGAACTTTTGTTCAGATTTACTGGTTAGTTTCATAGTTTAGCTGAACAAATATGCGAATCTACCGACCCAGCGAATCAACCTAAAACTAAGGTCCAATGTTCAAAACCTCAATAAATGCATAAGAACAGGTTCGAAACACTTACCAAAGCACTTAGATACAATTAATCGCTACAGAAATCGATTTAGAAGAATATGGGTGTGAATGCATAGAGAAACTAGGGTTTACTTTTGCCAAACAAGTGTGTGAAACTAATTTCACACTGTGCAATATATAGACACTAGTTTTGCTGGCAGTGAAACTATAGTTACTCAACTTAGGATCGAATATGATGATTGAGTCAGTGATTAAGTCGAGGAAATACTAAATCACAGAACATTAATTACTAAAAGAATACTAATAAATGCTAAGTATATCTATGAGAGTGAACAAGATACAAAGTGTGTTATGGTTGCTTGTATGATACTGGTGAAATTTTTAATATTGTTATCCTCCCTTTACAAATTAAGTTATACTGATCTATTTATAGGTAGATACATTGCCTGTACAAAATGACTAAACTACCTTGACAACTATACATTAGAATACTAGTCTAAGTACAAAATATCATCAGCATTTGTAAGTGTTCATCCACATTAGTTAATACGGATAAGAAGTCTTCATCCGCATTTAGTTAATGCGGATGAACAAATACTTGGCCGCATTTGTGTTCCTTGTCCGCATTAGTAAATGCGGATGAAAAAATACTTGATTGCATTTGTTCATTGGTCTTCCGCATTTACTAATGCGGATAACCGACACTTAGTCTTTTTCTTCTATATCTTCAGCCGCATTTCTTTATGATCTTCCACCTGCATTTCTTCTTGGACTTGGAGGGATTTCCAACCAGAACAACCTTCAACCACTTCTTGAATTCGCATGTATGATCCTTTCAGGGTCTAACAATAGTTTCGCTCGGCATCACAGATGAAGTCATGTATCCCAGTGTAGAGCGAGTTTGCCGGTGAATCTATAGATTCGCTCAGTGAAACAACCAGCGAAACCTAGTTACGCTAGAACCTAACACTTAGTAAATATTTGAAAATTTTATATATTTAAATAAAATAAAACATAAATAAATAAAATAATAATAAAAAAATTAAGTCTAATATTTACAAAAACTTTCATAAAAAACTTCTTCACCCCATAATACCAACACAAACAAAATACGAATAACAGAAGATTAAAATAAAATAATATTAAAATAAGAAATAAGAGAAAAATTAAGAATAAAAGAATATAGACACTTCTTTTTCATAAAATTGTTCCAGAGACTCAAAGATTGGCGAGATTGTTGATATGTTTGTCCTTTTAAGCCCATGCCTTATTCTTTTTAACGTGTAATCTACAGCTGTCTTTATCATGTTTTGGTTTAATTTTAGAAACTCTGATGACTTGGTCCCCACAAACATTTAGCAAAGTACTTATCTTGTCCCCATAGTTTATTGAGCAATATGATTAACTCTGCTTGAATTTTCTTTTGAGATTTCAACAATGATCTTAATTTAAGAATCATTGTGCCTTTATTTGGGGGACTGATAATGAGAGCTCTAGGTCTATACTTGCGTACGACGAGGAGATGACCATTTGAACCTGTTGATGAGAGCTTCAAGTCTATACTTACGTATAACAGAGAAGATCATCAGAACGTGCTAATGAGAGCTCCAGGTCTATACTCACGTATAACAAAGGAGATCATCACTCCAATTCAATGTTCACACATAGCAGAGGAGATAAGCATGAGATATATCTCTGAAGAGCTAACGAGAAGCTTCAATTCAGAGACTAGGTGATAGGGAGATTTTGGGAATATCAAAGCAGAGATTTGAAACTCTCAACCCATTTTAGACAAGGACTTGTAACTTTGTGTAGGCCAAAATGTCAGGAGGATAATAATTATCACCGAGTTCTTAAGCTTTAATTTAGCTACACGATCACTGTTTACTTCATTTTCAAGCTGAGCCTACCATGCATATCCCAACACAAGGCTGTTGACCACCTTCAAACTTCTTTTTCCTGGGGTTCCTGAAAAGACAAAATTGAAAAACTTAAGAGTTTAATCTTTATTCTTCCTCGAAATTTCTTTTTAATTGCCATTGAATATAAATTTTTGTTTTTCAAATTTTGTTAAAGATCAAAGATGTGAAGAAATATGGGATGCAGAAGTTTATCATAAAAAGTTTATATATAAAAAATAAACAAAAAAGTTATTTACAGCTATTTACACACTTTATTAAGAAAAAAGGTTTCAAAAAGATATTAAACCCAGCATTAAAATCAATTCATAAAAACGAGATTTATCAAATGTTTTTGTAAAAAGATCTGCTCTTTGATTTTTTGTGTCAATTGGAATAATATCTATAAAACCCTTTCTTGAGCGCCCCGGATTGCATGAATCCTTGTTTCAATGTGCTTGGTGCAAGTATGATGAATTGGATTTTTGGCAATTCTGATAGCAGCTTCATTATCACAGAAAAGTGGTCTATGAAGAAAATTGATTCCATAATCCATCATCTGGTGTTGTATCCAAAGCACTTGGCAACAGCAACTGGATGCAGCAACATATTCAGCCTCTCCTATAGATAGAGATACTGTTGTTTGCTTCTTGCTTTGCCATGAAACAAGACAATTCCCGAGATATTGACATCCACTAATGATGGATTTTCTGTTGATCCTGCAACCACCATGATCATAGTTAGAATAAGCATGTAAATCAAAGTTCCCTCATTTTGAGTACCAAAGACCCAAACGAGAAGAACCTTTTATGTAACGAAAGATGCGTTTAACAGCTTTTTCATGTGATTCTTTTGGGTTGGCTTGAAACGGGCACAGTAGCACATGTCGAATGTAATATTAGGACGGCTAGCCGTGAGATACATAAGAGATCCGATCATAGAATGATAGCGATTAGCATCCAGGGATTTCCCATTATCATCTGGAGTTAAATAGGTTTGAGTAGTGAATGGAGTGAGTTCCAGAGAAACATCATCCAACTTGAACTTTTTGAGAATCTCTAGAACGTACTTTTCCTGGTGAATCAGAATACCATCAGGCTTTTGTTCAACTTGCAACCCTAAGAAAAAGCATAGCTCCCCCATCATGCTCATTTCGAAGCAATCCTTCATTACTTCTTCAAACTCTCTACACAGTTTCTCATTTGTTGACCCGAAAATGATGTCATTAACATACACTTGAACAATCAGCATTTCAACATCAACTTCCTTCTTTAATAGAGTCATGTCTATAGATTCATGAGAGAAACCCTTGCTTAGCAGATATTGTGTCAAAGTTTCATACCAGATACGAGGTGCTTGCTGTAATCCATATAAGGATTTATCAAGTTTATATACTTTGCTTACGAAATCTGGATCCTCGAAACCTGGTGGTTGACAAACATAAATCTCCTCATCAATGTTCTCGTAGAGAAATGCACACTTTACGTCCATTTGAAGGACTTTAAAGTTTTTGTGAGCAGCATGAGCAATAAAGATTCTTGATGAGCTCAAAATGGATCGATCTGTGATGATATCGTGATACAATTCAATCAAAACAAACACAAGTAATCAAATCTAAGCAAACATATCACAAAAATTCATAGTTTCATTGATAGAATGCATAGAGAATACAAGTGTAGAAAGAAAACAGTTACAATTCGTTAGATGAATATCTATATCTATCTCTACACATACCTTATCTATGCTATTTATACTATCAATACACAAGGAACAATATTTAAATAAAAGTCCCTATACTATGACAAAAAAATAAAAGACACACAAAGACAAATGTTAATCTTTAAATAAGCATCTACAATACTCCCTCTAAGATTTACATGTCTTTAGTCTTCAAAATCTTCAGTCTTCAAATCTCTTTCTTCAATCTTTGACTTCAATCTTTAATCTTCTTTCTTCAGTCTTCTTTCTTTTGACTTTGTCTTCAATCTTCTTTGATCTTTATTCTTTAAACTTCAGACTTCTTCTTCATCTCTAGCTTTGATCTTCAGTCTTATGCTTCAAAGAAGTCTTCTAGTATTTCTTTTATCTTGAAAACTGGCTTTTCCTTATACAGCTCTTGTTCCCTTAGAGCTTTGGCAATAGCTGACTTGAATTTTCCTGCTAAAATCCCTTATTCAGGCTTAGCTTCATTTGTTTTGATCTCTATATTGTTCATTACTTCCAAAGTTTGCTTAGAAAGACCTGCAATATCAATATTTGCATAACATTCTATAGGTTTAGAATTATCTTTGCAATGAATCTCCAATACCCCTTTGCTTGAAATTCTCATGAATTCAATGTCTTTGATATCTTTCTTCACAATATTAGCAAATGCTAATGCTTTCCTCAATGATATCCTCTCCATCGCTGCATTCATCACCTTAATTATAGACATAAAATACTTTTTGTCATTCTCAGTAGTTTCTGGACTCACTTTCTCAAACTTTTGAATTGATAAGAAAGAAATGTAACTAGGATGGAGTAGCTTAAGTTCAAACACACCAACAATGTAATCATATCTTTATCCCAATCATCCACATTTCTGACCAACTTCAATTCATACGTTTCAGAATTATAAAACCATCTTATAATCGGTTTTGATTGTTGAGATCCATCTATCACTTTCAATCTAGGATTTATGACTTTCTCAAAATACTCATCACTGAAAGCATCCAAAAACTTTTCTTCACCAACATCTTTATCAACTCCTTTTCTCTTCTTCTTTAATGATTGAAAATACTGCTTATCTTCTTGATCACACCTTATTTGTAAGAATGAACTCATTTTGTTTATCCCTCTGTTTTGTAACTCAACAAATAATTCTCCACGTTTAGCTTTTGAATGGTTGATCAAAGGCAATCTGTCTAATTCTTTCAAGTCTTGAACTGGCAGCTTAATAATACTTGGAAAGAAATGATAAACATCACAAATTGCATTAACTCTTTTAATCAGGAATGCATCAAACACTTCGTCATACTTCCAAGCTACGATCTTGACCTCCTTAGTGGTATCAGGAACAATCATAGCATTCAACAAATCTGAAATAGATTGTCCTTTCTGTAATACATTACGCACAAGATCACCAGCGGATCGTGCTTTGTTCCACAATTGCTTCTGTTCCATTGATACTTGATATCCTTGTCTTTCTATTTCTGGAAACATCTTCATCAGTTCTCTTCTTCTCCATTGCTTTGATCTCTTGAGGCTTCAAAATCCTCATCCTCTTTGTTATCTCCAAGTATTAAGGATTATCCATATCAAGCACTATCATCTTGTTTGTTTGTCTTTCAGTTTATTGGAAACTTCTTACTAAGTTCCTTAATGATTCACCTTGCAATCTGTTCAATTTCTTTCATGGATAATTACGCGACTGTAACCACATTCTGAGTGCAGTAATGCTCATATCATCAGGGTTAGGATGATGCAACTCAGATGCAGACAGTTCTTCAATGTTAATGCTTTCTTGTAATGGGTTCCACTCCCCATGTTCTACTATGATCTCATTTGGATCAATTGGAGCAACCGATTAAGCCGTTATACATTTCTCAAATTCTTCATTTATTTGTGATACGGTCATCCCATCAAGAAACACTCTATTGTACTTCATTTTTATGAGATAATTGTATCTTTCTTCCATATTTACAGGTGCATCATCATGACTAATGTCAATTGGAGAATAATGTTCATCTACATTGGCTTCAACCAGATCTTCATCATCTAGAACTTCATTATACCATTCATCATCAAATTCAGCTTCTATATCATCTAAAGCTCCAATGGTTTCTTGTATGTCCGAATCTTCTTCATCTATACTTGCATATTCATCAATCACTTTTTGAACTTTGAATGATGATTCAGGTAGTACTGAAACATCAAAATCATCTAATTTCCTCTTTCCTTTATCTAAAACAGGTATTCTTTCAACATCAATAGGAGTAACTTCAGAAATAATCATCACTTCAGGAGATGGAGAATTGTGCTTTTCTTTCAACTTTTCTAATTCTTCTTTCAATGCTTCATTTTCTTTATTTACTTTCTTTAATCTTTCTTCCATTGAATCAAAATCTGTCATCATTACCTCAAATGTCTTCATATTATCATCTCGACTTTTTCACAACTCATCAATTAACTTGTCTTTCTCTTTCATTTCTTCAATCAAACTTTCATTGACAGCTTTCAACTCTTCAATTATCTTTAATTGATTCAACTTTTCTTCATTTAATTCATCAATCTTCTTTTGTAAATTTTCTTCTTCAGTTAATATAAACTGATCATTATGCTCTACCATTTCTTCAATCATACTTGCAATTTCTTTAATAGATTGGTCTTCACCTTGATTAATTTCTTTAGTATCCTCATCATGAATCTCTTCAGTAGCTTGGTCAATTTCTTGTACATCTTCCTCACTTTCATCAAGAATTTCTTCAGTAACTTGCTCAGTTTCATCTACATCATCATGTATATCTTCATGATCTTCTCTAATAACTTGCTCAGCTTCTTGTATATCATCATCATGATCTATTCCCATTCCATCACCTGCATGACCACCATTATCATCATAATTAGAATCAGATGAGCTAGAACTATCTTCTTCATCATCAATGTTTTCATTATCTTCATCTTCTTCATCCTCTTCAGCTGGTACTTCCTCAATCAAATCAGCTGGGTCAATAGGCTCGTCCTCAGTTAAATGATAATGATCAATAGTGATATCCACTTAATCATTAGAAACATTAAGAATATAATCAAATAATGGAACATTCTGAGCTCCAGTAACCATTGCCAGTCTCCTATAAGATACATCAGACATATGCTCCAATTTCAATGTATCACCACTTACACCATCAATATGAATGTCTGGATGTTCTTCATTGATAATCATCTGAAGGAAACATGGATACATTAAGTATTTGTTCCTTATGCCCTTTTCCAGATTAAAAATAAACCCATTCGAAATCCACTTTGACATATTAAATCGTCTATTTGTAGTCAGTGCTACAATGGGTGATGCAATGTCAACAGGAAAAGAATTCCATCCTACACTTTGTTTTGACATGCAATGTTGGAAAATGTAACATATAAGCTTCCAATGGTTATACACACGAGCACGAAAGATTTGTTTCTTAGGAAAATGGTCAGGATGTCCTGTTTCCATGAATATTTGTCTACATTCATCAAACGTTAGCTCGGATAAATCTTCTGGATCATTAGGTCCTAACCTCAAGGCTTGTCTAATTGAGTCTTCAGAGACTTCAATCATTCTAAAATTCATTATAAAGCCTCTGACCACTTTAGCTCCATTATCATCAACATCAACATATGCCGTGCTCCAGAACTTCTTAATCAGACGTGCATAGATAACCGGTTGGTAGCACATGGCATATACGTACTTCGTCCGTAATAGAAATCTGATCATATCTTCGTATCCTACAGAATTTTAAATATCCTCGTTTAATAGAGCAGCAACGTTGTGTTTCGGCTCAAACTTTAAATCAGCCATCTGCAAAATTAACACAAGACATTTAAAATTTGAAGTTTTAACAATTAAAATCAATATTTTTATAAAAATTCATTCTGCTGAAAATCAAATATTTCAAACAAAATGATTACTTTGATTATTTAACACATTTTAGATTTCAAATTTTGATTTAAAAACCTATTTTCAATATGAATTTTTGTGAAAATTCTTTTTTTTTATTAAAAAATATTATGTGACTGTTCATCTTCATCATCAGAGATGAAAATCAACACACAATCAACAGATGATGATAACTTCGATTTGAATGAACAAACCGAGTCGAAATCAAGACCATATTATCATTCAAGCATCAATTTCAGTTCATTTAGTCATTTTAACCATCAATTTACAGATTTGCAAACAATTTAGGTTTTCAAACGCCCGAATAGGGTCGAAACGCCCAGCTTAAATCAACCTGTAAATCAATGATATCAATGATTTTGATCATGAACTTACACTTAGAATTAAGCCCAAAGACCTTTGAATACAAAAGTAACTTAGAAATCGATCAAAATGAGGAATAAGGGTTTATCGAAAGCACACTGGGTTCGAAGGCTTAAGAGTTCAGGGAATTTTGAAAATGAAATTTGAAAACACAAAGTGTTGTTTATATACCAAGTGAAAAATTTTAGGCGCATGAGCACTGTTTATGCGAATGAGGTCAGGCGCATGAACACTGTTTGTGCGCATGGAGTTGATTTTACACCAAGTATTTAGGCGCATGAGCACTGTTTGTGCGCATGGGCTTACGCGCATAAGCACTGTGTAGGAGCTTTAGCACTATTCAGGCGCATGAGCTTAGCTGAAACGCCCAATACTTGACACTTTTTTACACTTGGAAGCATGGGAACTGTTTAGGCGGGAAGGATAAAACGCCCAACACTTGAACACATTTTCAGACTTAAGACAACTGTTTAGACGCATGACAACTATTTAGACGCATGAAGTTGTCTGAGACGTCCAACACTTGTACAAATCTTGAAAATCATCATGCTCCTAATCCTGGACTTATGAACACTGTTTAGGCGCATGAGATGACTTTCATGTGTCCCACACTTGTAATTTTCAGATCTTCCACCTGTATACTGTTTAGACATATTAGCACTGTTCACATACTAATATTAAAACAGTTAATCAAATTTTGACTTTAATTAGTCAAATTTTGACTTTCACCCAAAATGTTTACAATATACCCTCAATTTTGAACATTTGACTTTTAAATTTTTAATTTTATTTTGAATTTTTTAATTTTTATTTTTGACCTTTTTATTTTTGATTTAATTTTTCAAAATAATTTCCCGTCATTTTAGTCTCTAATTTTTAACAAAAAATCTCATTTAACTTTTGCAAGAAGCTTTTCCATTAAAAATGTTTTTAGGTTCATTTTTACATTTTGTTACACACGCATGCTTGAACATATGTAGCATCATCATTTCCATCCAAAACATTAGATTTTGATTTTTCATGATTTTTCATATCTTGAAATTTGTCAATCAGTTTTCTTAGTTTCATGATTTTTCATATTTTGATTTTGATGAGCTTAAAATGGATCGATCTGTGATGATATCGTGATACAATTCAATCAAAACAAACACAAGTAATCAAATCTAAGCAAATATATCACAAAAATTCATAGTTTAATTGATAGAATGCATAGAGAATACAAGTGTAGAAAGAAACACAGTTACAATTCGTTAGATGAATATCTATATCTATCTCTACACATACCTTATCTATGCTATTTATACTATCATTTTTAACTTTCCTGAGATCATCACTCTGTAATCCATCTTCAGGATATGGTTCCTGAGATTCTTTGGTGTAAACAAAACCTCTATCAGGACCATCTGAAGTTATAGGAATATGAGGTCCTTTTTCTATTGATTTCCATAGATCAATATCAATAGAATTCAAGTGATGTTTTAATCTCAGTGACCAATTCTTGAAATTTGCTCTATTCTTTAGCTTGGTAACTCTGTTCTCTAAGTCTTCTGATTTTACCATTTTTAGTTTTTGATTTTAAAAGAAATTGTTTTTGTTGTTTTTAATGTGTTGAATTAAAACAATGAATTGAAAATATTTTTTGGATTTTTTTAAGTTTCTGAAAAATTTCAAAAATTTTCTAAGTGTTGAAGCTGATGCGTCCAAATAGTGGTAAAACGCCCAAACAGTTGTGGTACTTCCTTTGACTTTGACTTTGAAACATCTAAGGGATTGCCTTAGAAAAATTCGAATAACGCCCAAGTTGAAAAGCGTTTGAACAGTAGTAAAACGCCTGAACAGTTGTCAGATGCCTGGTTGGTAAAACGCCCAAATAGTTCAAAAACACCTCAACAGTTCTAAAACGCCTGGAATTCCATGGATTCTGTCAACTTCCAAAGTGTCCCAACAGTTGAAATGTGTCACAACAGTAGAAAAAATCCTAACTGAAAAACGCCCAAACAGTTGAAATGCGCCTAAACAATTGTTATGCGCCTAACACTTAGGCAATTTTCAGTAGTGTTTTTGACATAATGCGCCACATTCATCAGTTTCATACGAACTTAAATTTTCCGAATTCCTTCAAAACTTGTTTAATTGATTTGAAATCCTCAAATTATGTAGGAAATTGATGAATAATCAATCCTTCAACTTCAATTTCTTCAATTAACAACCAAATTGATCTTTTGATTCAAGAACAGGTTCGACAAATGAAGAACTGGTTCGAAGAGCTTTTTGCTCAAATTCACTGATTTGAACGAATTGTACTACTAACTGTGAATGAAATCATGTTCCTGATGATGAAACACAACTGAATTCAACAATTATATGACTGAATTGTTTATCAAACAAAGATTCAAGTGATTTTGAGAGTTCGACAGTTGAAGAACTTCAATCACTGAACCGAAAGCTCTGATACCATTTGATGAGCTCAAAATGGATCGATCTGTGATGATATCGTGATACAATTCAATCAAAACAAACACAAGTAATCAAATCTAAGCAAACATATCACAAAAATTCATAGTTTCATTGATAGAATGCATAGAGAATACAAGTGTAGAAAGAAAACAGTTACAATTCGATAGATGAATATCTATATCTATCTCTACACATACCTTATCTATGCTATTTATACTGTCAATACACGGAACAATATTTACATAAAAGTCCCTATACTATGACAAAAAAATAAAAGACACATAAAGACAAATGTTAATCTTTAAAGAAGCATCTACAATTCTGATAGCTTCAATGCGAGCAACTGGAGCAAACACTTCATTATAGTCAATTCCCTCCCCCTGAGCAAATCCCTGAACAACTAACCTTGTTTTGTTCCTTATTACAACTCCTCGATCATCTAGTTTGTTCTGGTATACCGATTTGGTACCAATGGGTAACTTGTTTGGAGGAAGATCAACTAATTTTCAGTTTCCTGAACTGCGGAAGCTCCATCTGCATAGATTCAACCCAACTTGGGTCTTAAAGTGCTACTGAGATATTTTGGGAATGATTTGAGATAAGAAACATGCATAGAGATATTCATTTATCAATCCAGATTGACTTTGTGTCCTCACACCATCTGTAATGGAACCAATGATGTGATCATGTGGATGGTCTTTTAAGGTTTTGAAGTTGGTGTTAAGGGTTAATGGATTGGAATGAGATGAAGATGTGGTTTGTGATGATTGTGAAGAGGAAGTTGGTTGGGATAGAGGAATCGGTTGTGGTGGAGGTGTGGGTGGAACATCAAGCGGAGGTTGAGGTGGAGGGTCAATTGGTTGTTGTGGATGAGGTTCAGGCGGAAGAGGTTTGGTTGGACAAATGATTTGCACATTGGTTTGATGAAAAACATCATCGTCAAATACTAGAAGGTTGAAAGATTTGAAGACAGTATTGGAGTCATAAAACCATGCTGGGTCTGACCCCATGATTGGTGAATTAGACTCCTGCTAATCAACATAGAATGATTCCTGCACAATACACATTCTTTTGTTGTACACTCTATACGCCATTTGTGAGGAAGAATAGCCAACGAAGAAACATTCATCAGAGACTGCTCCAAACTTTGACTTCTGAGCTTGAGTGTTTAGCAAAGTACATGAGCAACCAAATGGACGAAAGAAGTCCATCAACGGTTTCCGTTTATGAAGAAGCTCAGAAGGAGTCTTCATTTTGTATTTCACAATAAGAAACCTGTTTAGTACATAGGAAGCACAATTGACAGCTTCTGCCCATAAAATAATTGGAAGCTTTAACTCAATCAGCATAGTTCCTGCTGCTTCAATAAGGGTCCGATTCTTCCTTTCAACAACACCATTTTGTTGAGGTGTCCTAGCAGCACTGAACTGTCTGAGAATCCCTTTGCTCACACAGAAAGAGTCAAAGATATGGTTTCTGAATTCAGTTCCATTATCACTTCGGATGGCCATTACGTTCTTTTTGTTGATGGTTTCAAGTGAGAGGATCAGCTTCTGAAGCTCTTCTATAGTGTCTCCCTTGTTTACTAGAAATCTAACCCAAGAGTATCTTGAATAATCATCTGTAGCAACCAAACAATAAGATTTCTTAGCAATAGATTTAACACTAATAGGTCCAAATAAATCAGTATGTAATAATTCAAGGGGTTTGAAATTGTATTTTCAAGCTTAAGCTTGTGTGGCCTTTTGTGTTGTTTTTCTTGAGCACATGCCATGCATTTTTCTACCATAGAAAAATATTTAAGTGGTAGCCCCCTCACAAGATTGTTCTTAACCAATTTATTTATATTTTTAAAATTAACATGTCCTAATCGTCTATGCCATAGAAAGGATTCAGAAGATGAAGCTTTGGATAGGAGTCATATCATAGTGGAGGTAGATTTGTGATCCCATATCCAGAAGATAAGTATCATTCTTTCTCGGAGCATGCATGATCACTAAATCTTCTGGAATAATAAACTTTGGTTTGAGAAACAAGCATTCATTTGACATAAATAACACTGGAATGTCTTTATCACAGATTTATGATACACTTAACAGATTGAATGCGAATTCTAGGACATAGTTCACTTTCTCCAGATGCAAGAAACCATTAGAGACTTCTCCCTGACCAATCATCTTTCCACCCTTCTTGTCTCCAGCAAATGAAACATATCCTCCATTTATTATTCAATAATTTGTAAGTAGGTCCTTCAACTAGGTCATATGCCTTGAACATCCACTATCAACATGCTAGAAGATATTGATAGTTTTTCTGGAATGATCCTGGCATATAAATATAAAATTGTTAAGATTTGGAAATTGGGACCCAAGTCGTGACTAACTTAGGTCTCAGAATACAGGATTTTTTACAGAAAAATTATTTACAAAATGATTTAATCTACTTTCTACTGAACTATTATTTACATTTCTACTAACAACCTCAGGACAAACTTATTACTTGATCATCCTTCCCACATCTAAAACACCAGGACTTTAAACCTTTCTTCTACATTTTAAAACAGGAGCTTGATCTATTAATATGTCTTCCTCACATTCAGACATGTGTGAATCAGAATTGCTACAAGAGTCATATGATTCTTTTAATTTTTCTTTTGACACCTTATTTTAGCAGATTCTAAATCATTTACAATAATGCTTATAACTTTTGAGGAAGTCGTCTCCATTTCTTTAGGTCTAGAGATCCGAATTGGTGTAAAAGATGCGATAGGATGAGAGAGGAACTTTTCAAAACAATTTGAGTCAGTATGTCTGTCTGAAGCTTAACTTGAACAACCATCATTTCTATTAACACAGGCATTTGAAACATCACAATTTGATTCATAAACATTTAAAGATAAACAAGCTGGACTAGAGCTAGAACTACACATGCCATTGCCTGTAATAGACTTTTGGGAAACAAATATACTTAAACTATTGTATATTGAAGACTTTTTGGAATCTGAAATGCTAAGACTAGAGCTGCCCGGACCACCACTTGCACCATAATCATATTCCTCTTGAATCTCCTTTTGATTCACACCTTCTAAACCAGCATACAAACTGTTAGTATCTTTTTGAATTAATTTATTAGTTGGATGAGGTATAGGCATAGGTAAATACAATAAGTACTTGGAGGAGGATAAACTTGAATGGTTTCTTCACTTCCAAAACAAGTCTTAATTCTAGCCCCCCGTTGTTTCTTGCAAAGCTCCTCATGTTTCATTCCAGAAATTGTCCACTTTTCAAGTTTGGTTTTTAATTTGCTTGTTTCAAATTTAGCAAGTGCTACACGTTCAGTTAAACCATTTATTTCAACTTTTCTTTCCAAAAGATATCTTTTTAAATGCTCATTTTCCTTTAAAGCTTCATTTAACTTGACAAAATATTTAGACTCATTTGTTTTAAGTTCCTTATTTATTTGTTTTAATTCTTTTTCATTTTCTAACAATAATCTGTTAGCTTTATAAACCCCAAATAAACAGATTTTGCATGGAGGAGAACACATGTCTTGAATTACCTCATAAGGGAGACCCATAACTACTTTTTCAGCAGCTAGGGCCTTTTCGCATTGATAGATCGGAGTGTTCTTCTTGCATTCTTCCTCCTCTAATGCTTTCTCCCTGGTCTCCTCAGCTTCACTTCTTCTTTCTTTTCTTGCTTACAGACATCCAGCTTCACTCCACTTACTTTAACTTGTTGTTGTTTCCCGAACACATCAGTCTCACAAACTGTCACTTTCCCTTCAACATACTCATAATCACCTTTTTCTTCCTTGACTTTCCCAATCTTCACCTCTTCAACTTGAACCTGTTGCTTACCACTTTCACCAATAGTTTCTTCTTGAATCTCACTCTTGAACATCCTGAAAGAATCAAAGTCTTCAACAGAATCCACATCACTGTTCAACACCTCAGCCACTAGAGCATGATTTATTTCTTCTTCAGTTTTCTTAATCTGAGCACTCCAATCAAAGTTTGAAATGAGTGTTGTTTCCTTCTTTGGCTTGACTTCTTCCTTGTCGGTGACCGGGATAACTTTGGAAGTTCTAGAAGTTCCCGGTTCAGTGATGATAGGAGATGGACATTCTCTTTTAAAGTGGCCCAGTTGTTTGCAATTAAAGTATCTTAATTTTGACTTATCAAAACCAAGTTTAGAGTTTTGATTTTGATTACCAAAGTTCCTCCTTCCATTTCATTCCATGAATCTTCTTGCACGCAATGTGAGCATGGCCATCTACCATTGGATATCAGTTTCCTCTAAGTCATCAGGATCCACCTGATACATGTCTTCAACAGTCATTCCTTTTCCCTTCAGCTCCCCCGCAAACAAAGCTTCATAGCTTTGTACAAACATTCCAAATAATCCTATTGTGTCAGATGGAATTTGAGCAGTGATGGATGTCTTTGAGCGTGAACCAACACTTGTAGATCTACCACCAGACCTGTTTGATACACCATATCTCGTAGAACCACCATAAGCTAAACCATACATGGACGAGTTTGCAGCAGATGAGATCAATGCGGCATTTTGTGGATATACTGTGGCTGGCATCATGGATTGATTTTATTCCCTCCTTTTTACATCAAAATCAAAAGATTTCAGTTTGTTGAAGACATCCATGAGTTTATAATCAGCAAAGTTACTTTCCTGCTTCAACATCCTGACTTGCAAGCTCCATTACGGTGGAAGAGAGTCCAAGAGCTTAGTAACTTGTTCATGGTTACCCAACTATTCAACATATTTCTTTAAGGTGCTTGAGATAGACAAAAATCGATTGGTAATATCTGTAAGCCTTTCATTCTTGTGTCCTACGAATGAATTGAACTCCTTTTCAGCTTGGGCTTTCTTGTCCTTCTTCAGATCTTCATTTTCATCATAAAATTCACACAGAGAATCATACAATGATTTTGCATTCTTATGTTCGGCAAAACAATTATAGATGTCTTGTGATAAACATAAGGTTAAAGCCCTGAAAGCTTTCTGATCACAATCGATTAGCTTGAGGTCTCTTTCGGTAAAGGTTGATGGATCAGTATTTGGTGAGGTAACTTGACCAACATTACAGTTGGAGTGTATGGACCATTTGATATTGACTCCCATTGATTATGATCAGTATAATAAAAGAAGGATTTTAAACATCGTTTCCAGTCCTCAAAGTTATCACCATTTATAAGCCTCGGTTGCCTATTGGGTGCAACACTCTCCAAGTCAGAAATGGTGATATTGGTGGATGTCATTTTTAAACAGTATTAATTTCGCTGAAGAGATCTCTAAATTCACTGATAAATTCACTAGTAGATTCGCTAGGAAGCTAAATAGCAGTTTCGCTTGAATGAGTGCTTCGAAACTCTAGTTTCGGTGACAGTTTCGTTGAAACTAGTAGAAGTTTCAGTCTGAGGACAATTTTGGCAGCACTTTTTCTTGCTTTGGCAATCAAAGAAGGTGAACTTTCATACAAAATGAGGTACTTTTGTTGAGGCAAAGAAACCAGATCCAAAAACCACAAACTATAGTTTCGCTGAATCAAGTGGTAGTTTTGCTGGAAGAACTCCAGTTTCGTCCAACGTATCTGAAAAACTTTTTCAGCACTAAATCAACTCAAACTCATCCAAATCTCAATGAATTTGAGATCTGATGATTTCTATATCTTCCCACACCAAATACGAACAAGCCTCAATTAATTTCCATATCAAAAACAAGCATATCAGAACAATATTGAATGGAACAGTGACTTTAAGCTTGAAAATACACAAAACTCAACAAATCAAGAACACAATGTCTCTGATACAATATTATTGGTCCTTGTGATCGATATAACAATGTAATTGATGAATAAACTTAGAAATCCCACTGAATTAACACAATACTCACAATAACATAATGTATATGTTTTGAATCTATTCAATAATCACCAAACAAAGGCTCAAAAGTAATGACAAATAGGCTTCCAGCCGAAAACACAGAGTTGCAACAATAATATTTCAGTATTAGGGTTTTGCAAAACTTGCTTATAATGATAGAACATGACAATATATAAGCAGAGTTAGTTTCGCTGCGAAACTATCTTGACCATCAACTAGATTCACCCGGTAATGAAATACAGTTTCGCCGGGTGACCTAGGATAGCTGACCACGAGCGAAACTGTAGTTTCGCTGGGTCAGTGAAACTATACAAATACAAAATACATGGAAACAAACTAACATTCAACCTATTACATAAAAGACAAAATAAACCTAACAACTATGGTGAGTCCAACCTATACTAAATCATCAACAGGGCAATGCAAATCAACCATATTGTGATTGGTGTGATCAATACACTCTCACCACTGAAAAATGCAATATGGTAAATATTGCAAGTACTATAACATGAACAATCACAGTACTGAATCATGCCATTTTCACATTTATTGTTCAATATGTGAAAGAAACAACCACAACACTGCTAACTGCTTTTTCAGTAAAAAAACAAGAAGCAAAACAAACAGCCTCAAGTTAAGAAATCACCTGAGAAAAAGACAGTTGTTCCTAACAAGAACAAAGGAGGAGCACCACGAAAAACTCCTCATCAAAAATTTGTCTTAAATAATGATAAAACCTTTTTTGACAACTTTAAACAACCAAACAGGAGACATAAGTCTAAAAGCAGGCAATCAATAGATATTAGCAGTCAAAGGAGAAGAGCTCAAAGTACTTCTCCTGATAGAGCTAAAACAATCAGAGGAAATCTAGTGTCATTAGAATTTCCAAACCATCAGACAATGCCATTTAGAAGAAATATGTGTTATGGGAAAAGACAGAAAACCCAAGACCATCTTGGCTTGGGTTGCACCATCTAACTGATTTCTTTGTTTACACAAACAGTGATTATGGTGGATGCAACAGCAGTAGAAAATCCACTACTGGAGGTTGTCAGTTTCTTTGATCAAGATTGATCTCCTAGTAGTGCAAGAAACAAACAAATGTCTCTATGTCAATAGCAGAAGCAGATTACATAGCTGTTTCTGCATGCTGTTCTCAAGTGCTTTGGATTCAAAACCAAATGCTTGATTATGGTCTTAATTTTCTTAAAACACCCATACATAATAACAATTCTGCTGCCATGTTTATCACTGACAATCCAGTTCAACACTCAAAAACAAAACACATAGAAATCAGACATCACTTTCGGAGAGATTGCTCAGAATAGGGTCTGATAAAGTTGACCAAAGTCCATATAGACAATCAATTGGCTGACTTGTTTACCAAACCATTTAATTCAACAAGATTTGAATTTCTGATTCGTCACTTGGTATGATCAACTATGAATCAAACAAGTAATGTTTTCAAAACATTAAAATCAAATAGGCTTGATTTTGTCAAAGTCTAAGTTTAACAGCAAACATGTATCTTTCAAATTCAAGATATCAAACAAACATTCTTGTTTCTAATAATCAAACACCTTGAATCACACATACCACTCATGAGAAATGATAGTACACTAGCTTAGTCTTTACTTGAGTCATTTTCCACTAATAAAGACTGAAGGTACTTTGTTTGATATGTGGATAGCTCAGCATGGGACACCTAACAACACATACAACAGTGAAGCACTAATTCTCATGATTTTGTGGTCATCAACACATCTTGGTTGATGTGAGTATTAGTCTATCCAATATAGGTTGCTTGTAAAGTAACTACAATACACCAAGTGCAATAGTTTATAAATTGCTCAATCATACAAGTATCTCCTCTGTTATGATTTTCATAGACCTGGAGTACACCAACGTGTTCATTGTTATGCTGAGCACAGACCTGAATGACCTAAATCATGATCCAAAAAGATTCCCAATGAGGAACACATCCATCTTGGATGAACAATCAATAAGTCTTCTAGACTACATTCCTAGTGAATGAATCAAAGAATCCCATAGAGGATCACCTTCCAAAGTGAAGTGAAAAAGAATCCCAATGAGGATCAAACAACACGGATCAAATTGAGCATTTATACTCCTAAATAGCTAGATCTTAAGTATTGAAAGTGCTTTCTAACATATCTTGAGGAGGGTTGTTCTAATCATACAATCAGATGTGGGGTACATACAATTTATCTTAATACACCTGAAACATGATAATCACTCAATGTTTCAATCAATCATTAATACCATGCATGAGTTTAAGTGGATCACAATATCTGCAATCAACATTGTATTAGTCTATGTCTATTCTTAAAACCATTCAAAGAACTCAGTGGGAATTTAAGACTAGTATGATCTCATGTTATGTGCAAATGAATCATGTCCAAACATGAAGAACATTCATTTGTTAGTTAGATAAAGTGTTATCCTTCTAAATGTTTTTCAAACATACAATCAGATTGGACTTTGATAATTTCCATTCACACACATTCAAATTTTTGTCATTTTATAAAAGGTTTTTATAAATATGCAAAAATTTAGGGGGAGAAAATGAAAATGAAAATATCAATGGAAGCAGAAATGTGCATAATTATACCTTTTAAAATTTGAAATGTTCTAGATTTTGAGTTTTAAATAAAGCCATGTCAAACCAGCATCCAAACACAGCAGTTTGACACACATACATATGCAAAATATTGTAAAATATTGCTTGTGAGTGATATTCAAACATCCATATATTGATCATGTTAAAATTTTAACATTTTAACATACATTTTAAACAAACATTTTGACTCAAACAAGTGTCAACAAACAAATGTTATTTTGGATGAAATTTTATCAAATATAAGCTTCGGAAGAAAATTTATCAAACATATGCTTCGGAAGATAATCAAACAACTTTTGCTTTAGAATAAAATTAGTCAAGATGTTTCAAACTTTTTGAAAAAATTGACCACTGTTGTCACAGCAGACATACAAACAAACATCCGCTGTAGCCACAGTAACCATAAAAACATACAAAATACACCTATTGTATATAGTGGACAAAACAAACAAACATCCTCTATGCACTAGTGAACATACAAGTGTTCATAGCGTATTATGTTGATAAGATATCCGCTGTGAATACAGTACCATTTCACAGCGCATGACTTACGGTAGTCATCTGTTGTTGAAACAGTGCAAGTGTATACAGCATATGCACATAGGTAATGATACATTGTAAACATTCACTCATCACATTTAAGTGTCCACAGCGCATGAACAAATGTTCATCCGCTGTGAACAATCAAACAAATCATTTCAAGTGTCCACTGCGGATGAAGAAATGTTCATCCTCTATGAACAACCAACAAGTTTTCAAGGGTCCATAATGTATGAACAAATGTTCATCCACTTTGAAAACAGTGGTTTACCACAGCATATGACTTTTTAGTCATCAGTTACAAATTTTAAAATTTTTACACAAGTGTGCACAGCGCATGAACAAATGTCCATCTGCTGTGAACACAGTACAACATCCAACGGGTCTACAACGTATAGTTTAAGGTTGTACAGCGAACGCACTATTTCAAACCTTTCTAGCATACAAACAGACAAAAACAAACAAACAAACATATCTAACCTTTCAAACAAACATAACAATCAAACATACATAACAAACAATAAACACACTAGAACATCAATCATACATATAAATCATACATAATTCTCACATATAACAAACAATCAGACAAATAACAAATCACACCAGCAAACATACAAATCAAACATTCAAGGCAATCAGATTACCAAGTGTAATCAGTGAATCATACAAGTAAACAAACATGTAATCAGAAAACATACAATCATTCAATCATATAAAATCAATCAATCATACAGAAAATCAATCAATCATACAAAAAAAATCAATCAATCATACATGAAATTAAGCTATCATACATGAAATCAAGCAATCAATCATGTGATCAGAACATACAGTCAATTAGACAATCATGCATAACATACAAACATGCAATAAAAATTTTTAAGTCAATCACACATTCATTACAATCATTCATACCATATACAAACACACACTCATTATTTCTAACAAACAAAATATTAACAAGCAAACATTAAAGTGATGGCAACATCATCCTTAGGGGAGTATTGTTGGACTCAACAAGTGCATTAATAGGATAATGCTTAAAGGATAATGCTTGCCATAATCAAACATAATGTGTTCTAACATCCAAACAATGATTAACTAACACATTAACATCACTAACATTCATAACATACACTACTTATTGTTTAAATTTCCTTTCCAGGTTTGTAGATAAAATAAATTTTGACAAGTGTCGGCAGCGGATGAAGAAGTGCCCACAGCGGATGACCAAGTCCTTGCTGTGGATGAAGAACAAGTCCAAGTGTTTACAGCGGATGAACAAAACATACAGCGGATGAACAAAAGTCCATAGCTGAGGAATAGTTCACAGCGGATGTTCAATCCACACCGGATAAACATTCCACAGTGGACAACTAACAAGACAAACATACAACAAGTGTTCACTGCGGACAACATCCAAGACATAGCGGACCGCTTATTCAACATCCACAGCGGATGACTTAGCATCCACAGCAGACAGTCTATCATTCACAGCGGACGACTTAGACTTAGGATTTTTATGTAACTTTCCTTCATATAAGGGTATTTTTGTAATTGTATATAGCTATTGTGTATAGGCTATAAATAGCATAATACCCTAATCCTTTGTAAGCTTTTGAGCAATCAATACAATTAAGCAGTTATTATCATACGAGCATTCAATCACTAGCAATCATACACACACACCTGATATCATAGAATTAATCATGGGTTTCCGCACCATGATTACTGTTTGTTGAAATCAAATATAACAATCTATTATTATATATTGTTTGAGAGATTTGAAAAGATCCTAGGGGGAATCAACCTGTTTATGTTCTTATTGTTCATCAAGTTCATAATCAGCATTTGTTGATTTCACCAAAGTTCCTCCTCCAGCTCTTCTACGTCTCAAGATGATGCAACCAACAAGGGAGAATTTACAAAAACAAAGACATGAGCAACCCTGACTTGCCATCACAACAACTTCCCTTGATGCCATATCTTCATTTTACCGTGCACAGCAACACCCTGCTACCATCTTCCCTAAACAGCTCCCATCACTATTCAAGTGGACCTAAAGATGCTTATAGACCTCAACAGATTTTTAACCACATTTATGATAAGCTCACCCATTGAACAACCTTCCCCTGATGTAGCAGTTGTCTACTTTGGAGCTGAGGAGCTTCAAAGAATGAGTGCACCACCTACCTCTAAAAGGAAGTTGGTCAACCTAAGGTCTTTATTGAACCTGAGATTAACTTCGAAGGGGATATACAGACTCATGGCCCAGCAACCATTTGGAAGGGACAAGTAGTGCAGTTCCAATTACTTACGAAACAAAAATCGAAGCTGCGGAATGAATAATTGAACTGTCTTCCTTGTCCAATGATCTGTTCATTACAAAAGCCATTCTTGACCTAGCCTCTAAGGTAAACAGTGAGGACTTCCTTACAACCCCTCTCTCGCAAATACCATAAGTTCAAACCCCCTCTCCCCAACCTGAATCCTCTAAACTGGAGTCTCCAAACGCTGAATCTTCCTCTAATCCTAAGGGGAAGAGGAAGCTCACTGCTGAGGAGCTTATAGAGGAGGAAAGATTGGAAAAGCTTAAGAAGAAAGGAAGAGTTGATACTGGGAAGCTGTTGGCTGCAAGTAGCAAAACAGCAGCAACCGCTTAAGAAAGTATCAACAACCCAAAGTTAGTGGAGGTCATTGACAGGCTCATTAGCCTGGGAGTAGCCAATGAAGAAATCCTTCTACGCCCACTTGATGAGCTTGTGAAGATGGAGAAGGCTACCTTGCTGCAAAAGAAAAGAGAGGAAGCAACAAGGCTGGCCGAAGAGGAGGAGATGAGGAAAAGGAAGGAGGAGGCTATGGAAAGGGAGAGCATGGAAAGGATAGCCTTAGTTTGCTCTATAGGCTATTCTCAAGAGGAGCAAGCACCTCCCAATTATGATACAATCTTGTTTCTTTTCCATAAGAACAAGATCAATCAACAAAGAAAGGAAGAAGGATGTTAGGGAGAAGTTGGGGAGAGAAGAAGAAGGAGGAAGAGGCACAACTTGCCGCTGCCAAGAAAGAGGGAGATAAGGAATGGATGAAATCTTATCTCAAAGCCCTTGGCTTCTCTGGCAGGCAAGTAGGTCCCATGTCACTGAAGACCCTACAGCGACATGTCAGCGACATCAAGGCTGACATTTGCTTTGGAAGAAGGTAGGAGGTAATTCGAACATCAAGTGTTCAGAAGATAGCACCCAAACCAACACCAACACCCAAACCAGCACAACCTACACCCTCACCTTTTCTCTTCCCCATCAAAACTGAACCAACCACTGAGCCTCACACCCCTAAACCCACGCCATAAGCCTTACATACACTGTCACCCACTTCTGCTCAACAATCACCTCCACTACCTATCCTCAAACCCAAAACACAACCCAGAACCCAATCTCTAACCAAACCATCTTCTAAAATGTCTAAGCCCCTAGCCTTAGAAGAGTTCAAGGAGATCAAGAAGAAGCTTATTAACTGCAAAACACTGAGCGACATATCTTGTGAGGAAAAGACAATTAAGCTGAAATATATTGATGGCTCTTCTAGTTCCCTCATAAGAGATGCATTCCTTGATTTGCATAGGGGAACACTAGACCAAGCTCTCAAACTTCTTGCAACCAATTCAGATGTTCTAACAAAAGAAGAGAAGAAGTTAAGAAGGAGACTGGGACTTTGCTGGATACAAGGAAGGGGACAAGCTTTCATCCAAACCCCTCAATCCTAAAATACAAATAGTCGAGTGGAGGTTCGATGAACCTTTACCCAACTTTACTGTGGAAAGAGAGAATGGTGAAGTAAACAGGGTTGATACTTTATCTCTGTTACACTCTAGCAGATTTGATATTGCTAAGTTAGTAGGGAAACCATTCTCCAATCCCACCAACTCTCAGGTTACTGCTCACATCAAAATCATCTGAGCATCTTAATCTGGCTGAGCTTATAAAGAAAGCCAAGACTGAAGAAGAGTTGAAAAACAGAGCAAATAATGAGGAAGAAGGTACAACTACAAAAGGAAAAAAATTCCTTCAGATGGTTAAAGGCTCAACTTCTGATCCTATAGTTAGATGGGAATATGACTATAATTCCCATCAACTAACTCTATTTAGAGGGACGCAGCAAAGGGTGCATGTCACTCAGAACAACAGACTTGATCTATTATCTATGAATGACTTGTACAAGCTCTTCACCACCACATCAGGAAGACAAGAGATAGACAAATATATTCTTTCCCTGGTGTTGAAGACCTTAAGGAGCATAAGGAAGTGAAGTTTTGGTAGCATCAGCCTAGGGGAGTTTGTTGGATCATATGAGGCTGGTGCAACAAAAACAACACATTGAGCATTTTGAAGTACAATTGAAGAAGTCTTTCGAAGACAAAGTTGCTCTTCCGAAGACACATTGAAGATCTTCCGAAGCTTAAGTATGAAGAACTTCCGAAGGAAAACTAAGTCTTCCGAGACTAAGTAGTTTTCCATCCAAAGTATATGAAGAACTTCCGAAGGTAGAACCAAGTCTTTCGAGACCAAGTAGTTCTCCTTCTGAAGCATTCACACTTAGAAGATCCAAGACAAAGTCTTCCGAAGAATGAAGTCATGAAGACTTGCAAAGACTCAGAAGAAGTTCATTCTCCGAAGTATAAATGGCCTCGGAACAACTTATTCTTCCGAAGCCATTTGCCTTCGGAAGAATCACTATGAACCAGTGGACATAAGTATGGGTTTTCTGACATTCGCTACCAACTCTGATATATTGCATGGCACTTTCCCACGCCCATGTAGTTGACCATACTTTAATCCATTGTTCACCATTATCAGTTAGTACAGTTACCATACTTAGTTGGTGACAAAAGGTAAGTCATGGACCTGTCATGACTACCTAATCTAGGAAAGTATTTTATCTTAGATACTTTACTTCTAGCATGTAGTATTTGTCTAGTGGTAAATTCTAGCTAGTTTCCAAGCATATCCGCTGTAGATAGTATATATAGTTTCTCATTGTAACTTAAGTAACCATGCTTGTAAGAGTCTTGTTATACTAAGTTGAGAAGTAATATATACAAGTATCTTGAAAACCATTCTTATGTTCATTAACTTATTATATTATTGTCAACTTAGTTAGAGATTCTACTTTATCAACCGAGTGAGACTTAGTGAGTTTGTGAGATAAACTTGTGTTGAGAGACCAACACCGATCCTGTAATTGGTATCAGAGCTGTCAGGCTCTTGATTATGAGATAAAACTTATGTTGAGAGACCAACACCGATCCTGTAGGAAGGTACTAGCCTGAAACAACGTCTCAAAGATCTCATCACTAGCCTACGTCCAGACAAATAAATGGATTTAATCACTGACGTCGATGGACGAGATAACATCTCTTCATACTCGGAGTTGGAAGAGATCATGATAATAGAATGAGGAATAGGAAGTGCATCAAAAACATAACCTAAAGAAAAAGTATAAGTACTTTTCCTTAGGAAGATAGTAGGTAAATAGGAAGCATAACATTTAATTAAACATAAAGGTCAGACATGTACATCCAATGCACACAAATCCCATTATGCCTTCAATATGTAGATTCCTAGGTTATACTTTAGGTCGAGTGTTACACCTAATTATCGATAACCAATGGCTTTGATACCAATCTGTCATACCCCCCGCTATAGCGGAAACACGAGAATGTAACAAACGGGATTGTCATAACACATTGATTCTTAATACAGATATTAAAATGACATGAAGTCAACGTGTCATGATGTCATTCGACATAAATGGAGATATGTGTCATGATTTGTCACTTTAACAACAAACATAGCCAAATTGTAAAACATGTTAAATCCCACATCCTGGGACAAGACTAGGCAAACATGCCTCAAAGTAAGCAAACATAATTAATAACATCCGAACATGCATTGTCTAAAACATAAGAATCACAGCCTAAGATAAACATCCTTAATGGTTTCACTAAGCCTAATGACGTACACATAGAACCTGTTGGAATATATTCACCCTAGAGTCTGTTATTGATCACCGTTGGTTTTAGCTAGCGTACCAACAAACAAGGGTAGAGTGTCAACTCAATTGTACTACCAAACTTTTCTATTTGATCCAAACCAGATTTAAAAGGATGTGAGTAAAAAACCATAGAAAGCTCATGCACATACTAGATTATAACTTACTAACAAAACACATAATTGCCCAAAAATCATAGAAGTTATTAAACCATAAAAGGGTATTGAGCATTCTATCCCTCCTTGAATTTATAAACAATAAAAGGAATATGGGGCCGCCAAACTCACCTTAGAGTAATTCGAGCAATAAATAAACTAATTATGCATGCGGACCAAAACAAGTCAAACACCTATGATAATAAATAATTTAACTTATTAATGCATTTAAAAAGTTATAATATCACAATTTGGTTTAGGGTTGGTTCCGATCGGTCTCGTGTTCAAACAAGGTTATATATATATGTATATGTATTCACCTACACTTCTTTCCAACCCACATATATCTATACTTTTCATAAATCCCATTGCATATATGTTTACGCACACCCAATAACACACTCATATGATAACATACACTCCTGTATACCTTATACGTACACTTATATACCCACATACTACTCATTCCATTACAATGCTCTCACACACACATATATATACATACATATATATGTATGTATGTACATATATGTATTTCTATATATAATGCTCATGCATAAATACATCATAAGTAAATACTTACATTACATTTACATACATACTTTACAAATACATACATATATCATAAGTACATACACACATTATAATCCACCCATCACACGCATGCGTTACATACGGTTATACATACACACCCACCACTAGTGGTTATATATATATACACACATACAACCATACATAAATCATACGCTAACCCACACACACTACATACACCTGCACACATACGTATTCAATGTAACAACCCTGACTTTGGGCCCAATTTTTTTAAGAAACCATAACGGGCCACACAATGATCACATCAAAGCCCATGTAATGGGCCAAACAAGATCAAACTTCTAGACATGGATACACACACACCATAATGGGCTTGGGCCCATCAAACTCTACACTAGTAATTGGGCCACAGTGTTAAATGGGCTTGACCTCATGGTAATGTTAGTGAACTACCCACACTAGTGGCTTTAGGCCCGATGCCCTAGCAGAGTCATTTATCAATTAGACTCTAAAACGATGGACGGTTATAAATGGACCTTGATACTTAGCAATCTAAATATAAATAATAAAGAAGCGAAATAAACGTAACCGAACACCGAACATTATTCAAAAAAAATATAAACCCAATTACGTTAAATATCAAACTAAGTATCCATCAATAAGTAAAAACTTATATTTTAGTAGGCCACAACCTAATTAAAAATATAAAAACTTGCAAGGCACCAACTATATATAAAATAATAATAATAATAACAATTATAAAAAGTAAGCCCTAAACCCACCTAATACTTGCACCCTAATAAAATTTTTTTAAAATAACTCTACATCAAATAAAAAGTAACAAAATGGTTTGTTCTACTCACAACACACACCAAATACACACATCCATGACATACATACATACTATACATATATAAATACATATCGGCACACACACACTTTATATACATACCTACATACATGAAAATTCAAATGCACATACATATATGTATACATGAATTATACAATAACACACACACACCCACACATGATCAACATTTCAAAATATACATACAGTTACATATACATATATGCATGCATACATAAAAATATACACACACACTCATACACCCAACACACACCCACACACACTCGTATGTATACATACATACACACACCATACGACTCACACACACATGTATATAAATATGTATCATTTTTTAAAGAAGAAAATAAAATACATAATTGACTTTGCCATCACCACCCAAACCCCCTAATCCCATGACCTCTAGATAGAATAGATTCCTAGAAACTTGCTTGTGTATCAAAAATCCCCACCAAATCCAACCAAATCTTGATTAAACCAAGAATTTTGAATCCCAACACCACCATCCTACACCTCTTCGGCCTAGAACCATCAACCCCACCACCATCACCTTCCATTTTACTACTAAACATCCTCTAAACTATCAAACACTCTCTCCACTTCTCCTACTCATCTTCTTACTCCCTTATATTAAAATAAAAACAAAATTCAGGCCTATTGGAAGCATCAATCAACCACAAGAGCATAGCCATCAACCTCCTTGAACCAAGGTAATACCATAAGGTCACACCTTCCTTACATCAAGTTTCTATCCTTCATCTCTTTAACTCCATGACCTGAACTAATCCAATACTTTGGGCAGCCATCTTCCATCATTCCAAGCTCATTCTTCAGCCCACACCATCACCTCATGTACCTCACACATCAAGGTAACCCGTTACCACCCGAAAACGCGTGGAATATCGCGTTTCGTCATGTTGGTGACACAACCAACCCCATGACACCCCCAACACATTGTGAAACTTTAAAACAATTCACTTTTCAGTAACTAAAAGATAAAAAAGTTTTCACAAAACTTTATTTGATCACAAGCACGGTTTTAGTAAATATAGCTCACCCAAAAACCCGGTTTTTGAAAAAATGTAAAAGTGCAATATCTAAGCTCAAAATGTTAATCTAAATATTTCTTGAAGTTTATAGAGACTCCCTTAAGTTAAAAATAATGTTTCATGAATTAAGAATATGTATTTCACATTTTATAAATTATACCAAAAAATAATAATACGTGATTTTAAAGAAAATAAAAGAAATAGGTTTGGGGTCTAAGGTACTGAAATTTTTGGGTTTTTTAGAATTTATTTAAGACATGAAAATATTTTGGAAGGGAAAAATCAAGCTAGAACACTTAGCAATTCAAAACCTGGACTTAACAGACACTTAACGGAACTAACCGGTAGACTTAACGGAAACACCAAATATACATAAAATCTGATTGTACAAAGAATTAAGTGGACTAATAATGATAATAAATGCCTAGAAATTTAATTTCATAATTTATAGAGTTTCTTTACTTAAAGAAAAAAATATAAAACTTATTTATGTTAAAAAGATGAAAATACATAAAACAAGCCCTTAAGCTAAAACCATAAAATCCCCAGAACCAAAATTTATTCAAAGTATATTAAAGTGTTATGTGGCTAAAGTGGGACCAAAATCAACCCAAAACCAAAAAGCCGTTAAAAACCTAAGATCCGAACGTTACAATACAAAAATCAATAAAACACCTCCAAATAATGAATGTACAGTAGCAAATGGCTTAATAATGATAAAAATAAATAAAAAACGAAATATTACCATTTATGGAATTTTTTAGGAATTTATATAAATTTTACCGATAATATAAGCAAGTTGATGCCTCACAAAAAAATAATAAAATAATAATAAAATACATAAAAATTGTTAAACTAAGAAAATTGATATTTTTCAGTATTATATGAACCTCAGACTCAAATAACAATTTAAAACATAATAAAACTAATAACCTTAAAAATACGATATATAACGCGCCCGACACGCGTTGAAAAACTCAGTAATCAACTCAACCCTATGAACAAAAACTATACTATTCCAGCGACTAAATAACACTCAAATAAGTTATAACTAAAAGTAAACAATATTTGGACCACTCAACAATCTTAATTATGAAAACTCTAAATTCCTCCTTCACGAAACGCATAACCTAAAAACAAGCCCTAGAACCCGTTAAGAAAGACCAAGAGACATTAAATATAAATTATTTCAGTAATCCAGATCAATTAAAATAATAAAAGTCACTATAATTAGTAAATGCACCAATTTTCAAACTCTAGGGTTGAAAGTGTCAATTTAGCAAAGTTGAGGGACCAAACTTGCCAACTAAAAAAACCTTACTCTTTTAGAACCAAATATTACTCATAGGCACTATTATAATCTGAAATTATGATGTAAATAACCCAAATATAATCAAAGACCACATTAAGGCTCCTAAACTTCAAGATTTGAATAAAATTACACACATGTAATGAAAATCATCAAATCGCATAGGATAAACCAAAGTTATAAGTGTTGGGCTTAGTTAACAGACTTACAATGAAACTAATATTCATAAAATGAACTTAGGAACCTTGCTGGTCGGTAGCTTCATAGAGCGTGAACACTTGCTTCAGGAACAAGCTATGGTGAGTCTTATGAACCCTTTTTACTTAAACTTTTGAGTAGAATACACACTCTTTAAAACTTATTTTATGGTGCAATATTACCTTCTCCTGTCCCCGAACATGATCACAATCATTAACTCCATTGGGAGTCGTGTGGTTTGTGGATAGTACTATTTGGGGAATCCCCCGCACACAATAGGCCTTAAGGATAGGGAAACCCCCCATTGAGATTTAAAAATCATTGTGTCACAAATTAGTACAGATTATACGTGCTTAGCAGGGCACACTTGAGCCCATAACAATAAGGGGTATGGGTTAGGGGATGATTTAGCACTCGAAAGGTTCACTCGGGTCCAGGTTTGATTGTGATACTTTCTTTTGTGCACCGTTACTATTTTTATCTTATTTTATGAATTGCATTTAGTCTTGTGTCATAAATTTATTAGCTCACTAATATTATGTTGACGTATTTTGGATGTGTATTTCAGGAGAAGAATGATTTTGCCAAGGGATCATGGATTGGAGTTGACTTAGTCAGACAATTGGAGATTAGCTACCACCCTATCTAATTATTAACTTTAAGACAATTTACTTAAACTTATGTATTTGGGATTAGACAATATTTAACTAGTATTTGTATTATCATGGATGCCATGTAGGCAATGAATGATCGGGTGAAATATATTTAAATAACGTTATTTTCCGCTACATTGTGTTGATATCAATCGTCACAGCCGGACCTGGTCAACGGAGCGTGATAGATTGGTATCAAAGCCAATGGTTTCACTAAATTAGGATCTTACCCATAAGATACCTAGGCTTTAACCACACATTAGAGAACTAAGAAAACTAAGAAATAGACCCCCCTAAGCCATGACTTGAGGATAAACTCAAACATTGCTTACATTCATTAAATTTTGTATAATTTTTCGATGTAATTTCTTATTTTGATTGTATTTATACTATTCATGTTGCATTTTACCTTTTTTATTCATTAGATGGCAGGAAACCAGAAAAAGGGAAAGACCATTTATATCAGTGACTCAACCGATGTCCCATCTCCGCACTGCTACCAGACCACCATTCCACCACCCATATTTGTACCAGATGTGGGTGTGGCACCCTCGAGACGCCCCCAGTCTCATGAGATTAGGGAGTATGCCCCTCTTGGGCCAGAGTATGGGGACCCTAATTGGTACCCAAAGGCCCCCAATAAGTACATGATGCCCGATCCTAACCAGGTCTAGGAAATGGAGGAGTCCGACCATTCGAAGGACACGTCTGGGTCGTCGGCAACCGTCCGGGTCAGTTCCTACGACACCCTGAAGGAGGAGAGGGACGAGGTGGTGTCCCTAGTATCAAGGATGAGGAGGAAGCTCTTCATGGCCGCCCATAAATGTGTGCTTAACCCATGGTCCTGTTACCGTCGCCACCGCCGTTATTGATATGACTTTATTTACTTTATTATGTATTGTTTAACATTTGAATGGACTATGTATCCTGTAGGACATGGGTGAATATTCACTCATGTCACACTCAATTGTACTTCAGACTTATTTGAAATTTTGTATCCATAGCGGTTTCGCTATGGTTAAGACTATTTGTGTTCGTTGTGATGTTACTTAATTTGAATGATTGGTTGTGCTACTATGATAACTTTATATATGAAACCCGTGAGTTTAAAACTATATAGACATTGTTTATTGTAGCCATGCCAAGGGGAAATGGATGAGGATGTGCCCCAAATGCTAGAGGTGGTGTAACCACCCGATCGGGAGCTCGTACCAACCGCCAAGATGAAACCACCACAGAAAACACTTACACCACCCATCGCACCAATAACAACCCCAACACCAACCAAGAACCTAGACAGTAACAACTAATTGTAGAAGCCATTGCTAATGCCCTTCCTGCTATCACCGCCCATGTCAACGCCGAGCGTAACCATGAGACGCCTCACTCAGGAGAAGAGAATGAAGATGGAAACAATGACACCCATGGCAACAATAGCGAAGTGGAATGAGAGGAAGCATGTGTGCAAACTGGTTGTAACTACAAGGCGTTTATGGCGTGCAAACAGAGGGACTACTATGGAACTGAAGGCGCGACAAGAACAAATAGATGGTTAGAGGAGATGGAGGCAGTACTAGATATAAGTGATTTTGCGGAGATGAACAAGGTAATGTTTGCCATACTCTCTCAAGAATGGAGCTTTGAACTAGTGGAACACCCTGTTGCAAACCTGAGGGAGGAACTCAGTGAACTGGTTGAGATGGGAAGAGTTCAAGAGCTTAATGGTGGAACATTACTGTCCGATTAATAAGATTGAAAAGATGAAGGCTGAATTCTTAAGTTTAGAGATGAAGGGCACGGCTCACTAGGAATACACCAACCGATTTAATGAACTGTCATTGCTAGTACCGCACTTGGTGACTCCTGAATCCAAGAAGATCAGTAGGTATGTGTAGGGTTTAACCCCAAAGATTAGAGGCATGGTAAAGGCAGCCAAGACAAGAACTTTGCAGGAAACAGTGGAGACTTCAGCAACATTAAATGACGAAGTGGTTAGATGCGAGGGAATAAAAGGAGGGGAGAATGCTGGAGTTAAGCAAAAGTGGAAGAACTTCAGATCTATGAGTGGAAGTTCAAGTGGAAAGAGTGTGGTTAATCGACAACAAGGAGAGAAGAAACCCTACATAGGGAAGCAACCATTTTGTGGGAAGTGTGGACTCCATCACGTAGGGCAATGTAGGGTAAGGACAGCGGTTAAACCGCAGGTGAAAGAGGGCAAGACCACTGTGTGCTACAAGTGCAACAAACCAAGTCATTTCATAAAGGAATACAAGTCTGTGACTACAGGACCTGTGAGATGCCATGAGTGTGGCGATGTTGGGCACATTCGCCTTGACTGCCCCAAACTGAAAGCTAAGAAACCAACGGTAGGATGCCCTAAGGGGAGAGCATTTGTGATGAATGCCGAGGTTGCTGGGGAGGAGCCCGAAGTTGTGACTGGTACGTTCCTAGTGAACAATCATTATGCTTATGTACTATTTGACACCGAGGCCAATAGAAGCTTTATTTCTATGAGCTTTAGACCAAGATTTGAATTAAGATCCTCTAGGCTAGCCAACACGTATACCATAGAATTAGCCAATGGAACACTATTCAAAGCCGATGAGACAATCTTTGGGTGCACGATAGACTTGGATGAGCATAAATTTCTGATAGACTTAATACCGGTAGAACTAGGAGGGTTTGATATAGTGGTAGGTATGGATTGGTTGGCAAAGAATAGGGCCGAGATTATATGCGACAAGAAATTATTAAAGATTCCCCTACCTGAAGGAGAAACCCTTGTGATATATGGTGAGAGGCCAAGGCAAGGCACGAACATCATTTCTTGTATAAAGGCTAACAAGTGCCTGCGGAAGGGGTTCATTGCATACCTAGCCTATGTAATGACTACTGAGGAGGAGAAACGACTTGAGGACGTCCGCGTAGTATCAGAATTCGCAGATGTGTTTCCCAACAAACTACCAGGACTCCCTCCATATAGGCAAGTTGAGTTTTGCATCGTTCTAATATCAGGAGCTGCACCAGTAGCTAAAACACCCTATAGGCTAGCCCCACCGGAAATGCAAGAATTGATGATACAGATACAAGGAGTTATGGACAAAGGGTTCATTAGGCCAAGCTTCTCTCCATGGGGAGCTCCGGTCCTACTTGTCAAAAAGAAAGATGGAACTCTAGAAATGTGCGTTGACTACCAAGAGTTAAACAAAATTACAATCAAAAACCGATACCCACTTCCAAGGATTTATGATTTGTTTGATCAACTCCAAGGGTCACGATACTACTCCAAGATAGACCTAAGGTCAGGGTATCACCAGTTACGAATCAAGGAGGAAGATGTACCAAAAACCACATTTAGAACTAGGTACGAGCATTACGAGTTTCTAGTGATGCCCTTTTGTTTAACTAACGCACCTGTAGTATTCATGGATCTCATGAATAGGGTGTGTAAACCGTACCTAGACAAATTTGTGACAGTTTTCATAGATGATATTCTGATATACTCCAAGACCGAGGCAGAGCACAAACTACATCTATGGTTGATTTTAGAATTACTAAGAACAAAGCAATTATATGCCATGTTTTCAAAGTGCGAGTTCTGGATGAGAAAGGTATAGTTTCTGGGTCATATAGTGAGTGAGAAGGGAATCAAGTCGACCCCGTAAAGGTTGAGGCAATTAAGAAGTGGGAACCACCCAAGAGCCCCACCGAGGTGCGATAGTTTCTAGGGTTGGCTGGTTATTACCGAAGATTTATAGAGAACTTCTTGAAACTTGCCAAATCATTAACATACCTAACTCAGAAGAACACTAAGTTCAAATGGGAAGCAAAGAATAGGAAGCTTTTGAAACCTTTAAGCAGAAGCTATGTAGTGAACCGATCCTGTCCCTACCTGAGGGAACAGATGATTTCATAGTATATTATGATGCCTCACATTAAGGACTCGGTTGTGTCCTGATTCAAAGGGGTAAAGTTATAGCATACGCTTCACGACAATTAAAGGTGAATGAGAAAAATTACACCACCCATGACTTGGAGTTAGGAGCCGTAGTGTTTGCACTTAAAATCTGGAGGGATTACTTGTATGGTACGAAGTGCATAACGTCACCGATCACAAAAGCCTACAAAACATCTTTAATTAGAAGATGATAAACATTTGACAAAGAAGATGGTGGAATTGCTTAACGACTATGATTGTGAAATCCGATACCACCCCGGCAAGGCGAATGTGGTAACCGACGATTTAAGCAGGAAGGAGAGGACCAAATCGCGTAAGGTTCGCGCCTTACGAATGAAGGCATGAATTGATCTAAAGGACCAGATACGAAGAACACAAAAGGAGGCCCTGAATGAAGAAAACTATGAGAAAGAGGGACTAAAAGGAATAGAGAAACAACTAGACACCCAAGATGACAGGATAATAAAGATGAATGAAAGGGCATGGATCCCGATGCTTAGTGGGCTAAGAGACACCATTTTAGATGAAACCCACAAATCAAAGTATTCCATTCACCCTAAAAGTGACAAGATGCATAAGGATTTAAAAATGAATTACTGGTGGTCGGGCATGAAAAGAGAGATAGCTACCTATTTGGGAAAGTGTTTGACTTGCTCCAAGGTGAAAGCAAAGTATCAAAAGCCATCGGGATTGCTTCAACAACCAGAGATACTGGAATGGAAATGGGAAAGGATTACCAAGGATTTTGTTACAAAGCTTCCCTGAACCCTAAGAGGGCACGACACTATATGGGAAAGTGGACCGATTGACCAAGTTGGCACACTTCTTGGCAATAAGGGAAGACTACAAAATGGAAAAGCTAGCTAAGATATACATCAATGAAGTGGTGTCTCGACATGGAGTACCCTTGTCAATTATCTCAAATCGTGATGGCCGATTCACCTCCCGATTTTGGCAGTCATTCAACAGGCTTTGGGAACACACATAGACTTAAGCACCGCCTACCACCCTCAGAATAATGGTCAGAGTGAAAGGACAATTCAGACACTCAAAAATATGTTTAGGGCTTGTGTGATCGACTTTGGTGGAAATTGGGACACCCACTTACCACTAGCTGAATTCTCCTATAATAACAGCTACCACGCAAGCATAGGAGCCGCACCCTTTGAGACGCTTTATAGATGTAAATGTCGGTCTCCTATTTGTTGGGCTGAAGTGGGAGAAAACCAGCTAACCGGTCCAAATTTGTGCAAGAAACAACCGACAAGATCCACCGAATACGAGAACGTCTAGCTGCAGCGAGAGATCGACAAAAGAGCTATGCCGATAACCAATTCAAACCCTTGGAATTTCAAGTTGGAGACCGGCTAATGCTAAGGTGTCCCCATTTAAAGGGTTAATCAGATTTGGAAAGCAAGGGAAATTGAGCCAGAGATACATTGGACCCTTCAAAATTCTAGAAAAAATCGGACCCGTCGCCTATAAGTAAGAATTACCAGAAGAACTGGGAGGAATATATTACACGTTCCATGTTTCAAATCTCAAAAAGTGTCTGTCCAATGAGAACCTAATTGTGTCTTACACGGAAGTGGAAGTTAATGACAAGCTCCAATTTGTTGAGGAACCACTCGAAATATTAGGGCGACAGGAAAAGAAACTTAGGCATGGTAAGATTCCGATTATGAAGGTCAAATGGAACTCATGAAGAGGTCATGAGTTCACTTAGGAACTAGAACGTGAGGTCAAAAAGAAATACCCACACCTATTCTAGCCCAAAACCCCTAACAGGGGAACTCAAGAGGAAGTCGGTAAAATCCCTAACTCCGCATTGCAATAAATTGACTTTATATATATATATATATATATATATATATATATATATATATATATATATTTAATGACCAATTATTGCACTCTATGAGTTTTGATAGTTAACTAACCCCATTGCATCGCTAGAAATAGAGCAAGACTTGATGGACTAGCCTTAAGCAAATTTCGGGGATGAAATTTCGTGGACAAAATTTCGGTAAGTAGGGGAGGATGTGAAAACCCTGATTTTGAGCCCGGAAATTTTTTCTAGAAACCATAACAGGCCACACAATGATCACATTAGAAGCCTATGTAATGGGTTCAACAAGATCAAACTCCTAGACATGGATACACACACACACCATAATGGGCTTGGGCCCATCAAACTCTAAACTGCTCATTGGGCCACAGTGTTAAATGGGCTTGACCTACAAAACCCTATTGGGCCATGTCATGGTAATGTTCGTGAACTACCGACACTAGTGGGATTTAGGCCCGATGCCCTAGCGGAGTCATTTATCAATTAGACTCTAAAACGATAAGCGGTTATAAATGGACCTTAATACTTAGCTATCTAAATATAAATAATAAGAAAGTGAAATAAATGTAACCGAACACTGAAAATTATTCAAAGAAAATATATAAACCTAATTACATGAAATATCAAAACAAAGTATCCATCAATAAATAAAAACTTATATTTTAGTAAGCCTCAACCCTAATTAAAAACATAAAAACTCTTGCAAGGCACCATCTATATATAAAATAATAATAATAATAACATTTATAAAAAGTAAACCATAATCCCACCTAATACTTGCACCCTAATAACAAAAAAAAAATAACTCTACATCAAATAAAAAGTAGCAAAATGGTTTGTTCCACTCACAACATACACACATACACATATCCACGGCATACATACATATTATAAGGTTATACTTGAAAGGCTGATGCAACCAAAGAAACCAAAGCAACAAAGGAGCTTCTAGCTTGCATGCACATTGTGCAGAGTAGAAGTCACTTTGGAAATTTTACACTTCTCAAAACAAATTATTCTAAGTGTAAAATCTTTCGAAGCCAAATACCAAATCTTCTGAAGCCAAAGATGAAGTCTTTCGAAGCTTCAAAGACAAAGTCTTCCGAAGCCAATGAAGTGAAGATTGATTTCTTCCGGAGACAGTGAGGACATGCTTTCTCTGATCTACTTTTGTATAAAGCTGACCAACTTTCCGCTGCAACTCTGAAGACTCACCAACTTGCATGAGTTGGTGAAAAGGTCCATGCTTTTGTAACTGTCGATTATGGTTTAGAGTCTGTAACTTTCTACTTTGTACCTTTAATCCTTTTTTAATATATTAGGATGAGAGCTATGGCATGTCATAGTCACTAGTCAAAAGTGTTGGACTTAACAAGTGCATTAATAGGATAATGCTTAAAAGGATAATGCTTGCCATAACAAACATAATGTGTTCTAACATTCAAACAATCATTAACTAACACATTAGCATCATTAACATTCATAACATACACTAATTATTATTTACATTTCTTTTTCAGGTTTATAGATAAAAGAAATTTTGACAAGTGTCAGCAGTGAATGAAGAAGTGCCCATAGGAGATGACCAAGTCCATGCAGTGGATGAAGAACAACTTCCAAGTGTCTACAGTGGATGACCAACTCACACAACAGATGACCAAAGTCCATAACTGATGAACAGTCCACAGCAGATGTTCAATCCACACTGAATGAACACTCTACAACGGACAACTAACAAGACAAACATACAACACGTGTTCATAGCGGACAACATTCAAGACACAGCGGACAACTTATTCAACATCCATAGCGGACGACTTTACATCCACAGCGGACAGTCTATCATCCACAGCGGACGACTTAGACTTAGGATTTTTATGTAATTTTCATTTACATAAGGGTATTTTTGTAATTGTATATAGCTATTATGTATTGGCTATAAATAGCATAATACTCTAATCCTTTGTAAGCTTTTGAACAATCAATACAATCAAGCAGTTTATTATCCTTAAAAGCATTCAATCACTAGCAATCACACACACAACCACACACTGATATAATAGCATTAATCATGGGTTTTAGCACCATGATTAGTGTTTGTTGAAATCAGATATAACAATCTGTTGTTATATCTTGTTTGAGAGATTTGAAAAGATTCTTAGGGGAATCAACCTGTTTATGTTCTTATTGTTCATCAAGTTCATAATCAGCATTTGTTGATTTCATCAGGTGGTATCAGAGCCTTGGCTCAAATCATACACTGATTTTCAATCTTCTCATTCAACAAGATGATATTTGTGGTTCATTAGCTTTAAAAGGTACATTTCAAGATGAAAATCATCACAAACACCTTCTTCTACCTGAAACATTCATCAAATGCTTAAAACATGATGTCTTAATCTATTTTTTGTGCATTATGAAGAAGATTCTGTGTGTTTAAAGCTCAAAACATCATTCATACACGATTTTTGAACGTCTTCATCACAAAACTCTCTAAACCTCGTTGGTTTCTAAGGATTTTCGGATAAAGCAGTACACGGGTATTGTTCTATTAGTTATCGTCAAACAAACATGTCACACCCTCGCTAAAACAGAAACATGAGAATGCGACGGACGGGATCGTCATAACACATTGGGGGTTTAAGAGAATATCTAAAGGGATTCTCTGTTCCTTGATCATGACGTCGCCCGACACATAGGAACACATGTCAAGTATAGTCGATACCAAAATGTCATACCATAAATGCATAAATAAACCAAAGTCCCATTTGGGAACAATTCAACACAATCGCCAAACAATACCAAATTCAAAACCAACCAAATTACAATCCATAAGACCAAACAATTCAAAACATGTCCCAAAAGTCTCATGAAAAGTCTAATGCTCCCAGAGGAGCGGTCTCGTCTAAGTCCACAGCCAAAACACCTAGGCTTCGTTACCTGAAAAGACATGCTCTAAAAAGTCAACATACGTTGGTGAGTTCACAGGTTTAAAAATACAAATAGTTTGCCGTGTACAACATGTACAGAAAATTGTATGTGAACAGAGTACATAACAGTCAAGATATCAACACAAGTCTCAATTCAGTCCAAGTCCAAGATAAGTCCAAGTCCAAGATAAGTCCAAGTCCAATATACCCGGATTATATTCACCCAAGGGCAAGCCCAGGCCAAGTCAGTCTCGACTAGTATACTGAAAACAAGGGTGTGGGTGTCAACCCGTTAGTACTAACAATACCCTCTCCATGACGTCCAAGCCGACAAGTCCAAATACAAGCACAAGCACAAGTTTAGGTACACACTCATGAATGAATATCAAGACTCAATCCATGACCCCAAACCACATACAATGTCCCAAAATAATTTTTAAAACACGGCATAGTCCAAAACCATGAACATGCTTTTCCCCCAAGTTAAATATATTGAAAAAGGGCCGTGAAACTCATCTTGAAATGTCACAGTTCGAATCCCACAACACGCAGAGTAAGCTCTAAAAAGATAATACACCAAAGGATTAATATAGCACAAATATTAACGACCAATATGGGTGTAATCTTTTCAGTCCAGCCCTTAACGCTAATCAAGGTTTTCCATCGTCCCACTTATTAAATTAATTCTTTTGAAAAGAGCTTTAATCAATATTAAATGCAAAACTTGTCTTAATTTAGATTATTTAGTTCCAATCCTTACTTTTAAGTTTTAACAAGATAATTCAGCATACATATCTGATTGCGCATCAGTCTTGTATAGGCTGTTTGGAGATCGAAACGATAACGAATCATTGCGTAAAAAGTGTCGTTTGAAAGAAGAGACTTTAATTTAAACTCCAGAAAAAGAATCATGTTTGTTTGACAAATATGAGGAGACTTTAATTTAAACTCTCGAAAAAGATCATTAGATGAAAATTTTGAATATAGATGATGAGTATCATCGATTCCAGAGTAAAACTAGAATTAAACATCATCAAAAACGAATTTCGCTTACCGTAGCTTTGAAGACGAATGTATCTTGCTCGGTTTAATGCTCTTGGATGATTTGATTGTCAAAAGTCGATGGATGCACAAGAGATTTCAGGGTTTTCGATGGTCAAGAGGAGAAGAAGAGAGAAGTTTGGAGAAGGAGGTGGCTAGGGTTTCAAGGGAAAACTAGAATTTGTGAAAATGAGGCCAAGGCAAAGGGGAATACCCCCCTTAATCCTTGCGGCCGAAACATGGGAGGAAGAAGGCCTCCGGGCCCTTGGCCCGTCTCGTGTATTCCATCATGTCTCGAACCGCACGTCGTCTAATTTTTACGCTTTCAAATTCCGCGCGCAATAACGGTTCCAACGAACTATCACATGCCCTAGGATTCGGATAGTTTATATTTTTAGAACCTATTTAAGTTTATTTACCAGGCTTTAGGCAAAGCCCATGGATGTATAGTTAATTAGGTTATGGTGAAGTTTCGTGTTTTACATTTTAGGAAAACCCTTGATTGGGCTCAATACATAGAACCTCATACGACGACAAGCCCACTAGTCACATAATGATATAGGCTCCAGGCCCATCATAAAAACGTAGGCCCATTAGGCCAAAATTTGGGCCCAACAAGAAAAGAACCATAAATCAAGACCAAGCCCAAATAAAGATGAAAGTCAAAATTCAAACTAATGCCAAAGTCAACATACCTATTTTGGTGACAGATGTCACAGTATCCCCCAGTTGAAAGAATTTCATCCCGAAATTCAACTAGAGTCATCAACTGCATTGCCATCCGCAAATAGGTGAGGGTACTTAGTCCTCATTCCATCTTCTCTTTCCCAAGTAAACTCAGGGCCTCTCCTTGAGTTCCATATTACCTTCACAATCAGGATCTTGCTTCGTTTCAACATCTTTATTTCCCAGTCCATGATCTCTAACGGTTCTTCGACGAATCGAAGTTTTTCATCCACTTGAATTTCCTCAAGTGGTACATGCAGCGTCTCATCAGCGAGACACTTCTTGAGATTTGAAACATGAAACGTGTTATGTATGTCGTTTAACTATTGAGGCAATTCCAGTCGATATGCAACGTGACCAATTCGTTCAATAATCTTGAACAGACCAACGTACCTCGGTGCTAACTTGCTCCTTTTGCCAAAATGAACAATGCCTTTCCAAGGCGACACTTTCAATAGAACATTATCCCTAACGGTGAACTCTAATGGCTTCCTTTGATTATCAGCATAACTTTTCTGACGGTCTTGGGCTGCCTTCAATCTATCCCTTATCTGAAACACCTTGTCGGTAGTCTCTTGTATAATCTCGGGTCCGATCATCTGACTTTCCCCGACCTCTGCCCAACACACCGGCGACCTGCACTTACACCCATACAATGCCTCAAATGGTGCACATCCAATACTCGTATGGTAACTATTATTGTATGAAAACTCCACCAATGGAAGGTGAGTGTCCCAGTTACCGCCAAAGTCAATCATTCAAGCCCTCAGCATGTCTTCCAAAGTTAATCGTACGCTCACTCTGACCATCGGTCTGAGGGTGATAGGCAGTATTCATGTCAAGACGTGTCCCCAGTGACTTCTGCAAGGATTGCCAAAATCATGATATGAATCGTGCATCCCGATCGGATATGATTGACACAGGTACCCCGTGTCTAGACACAATCTCACAGATATAGATCCTTGCCAACTTTTCCATTTTGTAGTCTTCGCGTATGGCCAAGAAATATGCAGATTTGGTCATTCGATCCATAATAACCCAAACCGTATCATTCTGTGAATCCTAGAATCGCAATCAGGAATTATCAATGTTAGATTGGTTTCGAATTAATGATCGCGGAATTATCATTAATCGTTGTTTAATTGATCAATAAATAAATATCGATGCCAGAGAAAATAAACAATAAATGATCAAACGATATCAACAATATGCAAAGAACAATGATTTGAATCAAACGTAATTCATTAAAACCAATTAATGATTACAAAGAGTCAATAATAATTTCTAACAAAATTCTATGCAATGATTGCGTTTATGATTTATGGTGTGTTGATGTGACGGCTGCTAGGGTTTGTGTTGATCGTGCGAAACGATGTGATGGTATATTTGTCGCCGTTTATTTCTGTGTTCTTGATATGAAACCTAGAACTCATATTTATAGACACGCGTGTTTCTGTTAAGGAAACAACGAATCTCTTGGAGTCTGTGATTGACTTGTTGACTAGAAACACTTGTATGATTTACGTGTCTGGTTCTTCCGTAGTTACTTTGTTCTTCCGCAGCTACTTTGTTCTTCCGTAGCTACTTGGTCTTCGCAGCTACTTGGTCTTCCGCACTACTTGGTCTTCCGCAGCTACTTTGTGTGCAGTGAATATCCATATTCATCCGTAGAAGATCTTCTGATGAATGTCTTGTAAGAAAGATATCTACGGAAGAACAAAAATGTTCATCCGTAGATGTTTTTCACACTTAGTCAATTTCACAAATTGACTAAGTATAATGTTTGTACCTTTAATCATACACATAAATCAACGCACATATGGGTTAACCTATATATATACATAATGAATTACAAATATTCATTACATGAATTGATTAAAGTTCTGAGCCTATACAAAATGATCTAGACCTATTATTCCTAGATCTAACAATACTCCCCTTAGGCTTAGAAACTTGTAATCAGTTCTTCAAAACTAAAAGCTCTTTCACTCTTGCTATAATTTTGTTATAGAAGTATGAGACAGTAGTCTTCTGATCATCATACTTGTAGTTGATCTTCATTTTGCTGATCTTTTGTAATGTTTCAAAACTAAGACCCAGAACATCTTCTTCAGTTGTAAGAGTTTCCAAAAAATTATTGTTATGGACTATCTCTAACTCATCTTGCTCTGAGATCCTCAGCTCACTCACTTCCTTGATGTTTGATCCTCTCAAAATCCCTGCCTCATATCTTCTTTCTTGTAAGCCTTGGCATGCAGTTTATCAATCACTTGAATCATATGAACATGTAGGCATAGATCATTCTGAGCTCTTTCATCAGTCAGCTTTGGAAAGAATTTGTCATGTAAGTATGAAGTGTAGCTGGGATGGAGTAGCTTGATTTCCACTGGATCAAAGATCCTGATTCGATCAGCTCTTTTGTTCTCTGCATTCCTCAGCAGCACCAACTCTTTTGTTTTCTCAAATATCCCATTCAGTTATGGGTAATGTATATTGATTACCATCAAAGCTTTTAGTAGTTGCTTCCTTCCTGTTTTAGTATCCAACACTCTTTAGAAACTCATCATCTACCAATGTAGAGGAGTTGGATTTTGATCTTTTCATTCTCTCTATTCTTCTTTTGTGCTCATCATCCTCTCTCCTAGCTTCTTTTAGCACATCATCTCTGAATTTTGTCTTTAACTTACCCACAAATATAGAGAAGTCTCTTCCTCTTGGGTGAATTAGGTAGTTAGTCATGATTAGGCTTTGTAGATCTATGATGTCACATTCAGGCATGCACAGGACTTGTTCTAAATCATGAAAGTAGTGCACCCTTCCAGATGATCTCTTTATGACTGCACAATCCCACTCTTGATCATATTTCCAGGCCATAATCCTGTTGTCTTCCACAGAGTTGGGAGTTATGAGGTGATCAAACAACTCTATCAAGGTAGACTTCTGTTCAGTTATTTCTCTGACTGTTGTTCCAAGTGGCCATACTTTGCTAGGTATCACTTCTCTTGGTTCTCTAATCAGTTTATCTTTCCTTTATGCTGGTCTTTACTTTCAATAGTGACAGGCTCAGCAGGGACTTTGTTGTGATGCTCAGCAGCTGGATTTGGAGCTTCAGTCTAGAATTTCACACCAGTTTCAAGCTCAACTTTCATTACATGCTCCATCATCCTTCTAAGCTCTCCCACTGATCTTCCTTTCAGCTCATGTATCTTGTAGTTATGACTTTGTAACCAACAAGTCATTTGTATTTGTTCAGCTTTGCTGTATCACAATGGCCTAGTTCTTTCTTTATTCTCTGAATTGATTGGAAGGTTGTGAATGTTTCATAATCGCAATCTGGAATCATGAAGCTTGCTAGTTCAAATTCCTTCAGTGCTTCCTTATTTCTGTCATGTTCATTCTCTCAACCATGTCATACGGAAACCCATGATTGATCAGGGTCATAAACATAGTTGATTCAGGCCTTTCTTCCAATATGTCTTTGATGGACAGTAGGTCATCAGCCTTTGATTCTTTTTGTTCTTTGGGAGACTCATCTTTAGTAAGCTCATCCCATTCAGCATCACTCTCAGTTTCAGCATGAGACTTAGTCTTTAAATTGGAAACATCCACTGAAGAAGTGTGCTCTGGAGTTGTAGGCCTTGATCTTTTTGGTGAATCTTCAACATTAATCACCACTTTCTCTACATACCCCAAATACTTCCTCTTTCTTGAGTACTAAATGATTTGCTTTGAAGCTTCAGTAGATTCTTTTTTTTTTGATGGAGCAGCATTTGATTCAAGTGCACAAATTTTCATCTTGAGCTCATCAATTAGTTCATCTTTCCTTTTCAACAAAATAGACTGAGCAGTGAGAGAGTTGTTTGCTTGTTCAACTTCCAACATGAACTTCTCTTTCTCAGTCTTCTCATGCTTCACAGGGTCTTTAAGTTCTTCAACCAGCTCATTCAATGCATCAATTACTTCATTGTTGGTTTGAGCATCTTCTCTTAATCTGATCAGTCTGGATTCTTGTTTGTTCATCAGCTCCTCCTTTTCTTTTAACATTCCTTTGAGCTCTCTAATTCTTTCCAACCTTTTGTTTGATTTGATAATAAGTTTGTTATACTCAGCAACCAATAACTTTTGCTTACATCTATATCATCATCTTCCAGGTCATCTTCATGATAGGCTATAACATCAACATAGTTAGCTTCTTCTTCACCTTCTTGATGTTGTCCAGCAATCTCAACCTCATTGCCTAAAGCAGGAGCTATACTTGCTGAGCTTGAAATACACTCAACTGCTTGATCTGTTTTCTCTTGATCAGGTTGTTGTTGTTGTTGAGGATCAATGATTAGAGATATTGGTTCAGTTTGGTTAGACATGACAGGGTTTTGTGTGCTGGTGATTGTGAGAGGAATGGTACTTGCCTGAGATACTAACTCAGTCTCACCAGTGTGTACTGAGTTTTGAGATTGAGTAACTGAGATGGGTTCTGTATGAGTACTCTCAGGTGATAGATTTTGTGGAGTTAGAGGTTGTTGATGAATGGGTGATTGAGGGTAATTTGGAGAGATTGGTTGGGTGTGTTGACTGGCTGGAGATTGGATTTGTGTAGATTGATAATGGTGGTGTATGGGAGATTGAGGAGTGGAATGTTGAGGTAAGTTTTACTCAGCATCAGTAGATTGACTATCTTGCTGATCTTCCCACATCAGTTCTGGTGGAATGTTGGCATTAGCATCTGCCACATGTGCAAACATTGGCATATCTTCTCCTTCATATTTTCCACTGATCTTATTCAGTACAGATCTCCCCAGATGTGCTTGAACAAACACATCACCTTCTCTTGCTATCCCAGGCAATTCACCATTAATGATTAGTTGCATAAACCTTGGAAACATGTACATCTTATCAGCCTTTTGCACTCTAATGTGATCACACAGACAACTAAAAATGTACTTTGAGTAGTTGTATGTCCTTCCCTCAAAAATGCCAATAATGCCAGATGAAATGTGCCTTGAGAATCTGTCAGGCCCAGACTTCCTGTTGGAGATGCACTTTAAATATGTGTGACATAAGAATCTATATGGCTTGCACAATCTCCCTTTCTTTATCTCACCCTTGTCAAAGTCACCATCATATCCCATCAGATAGAACACTTTCTCTATGTACTCATTCTCAAAAACATCCGGGTGACCAACTTCTTGTTCTCCCAGCTCAAGTGCCCTTCTGATAGTTTGTTCATCAACTCTCATCCTTTCATTCTTGATTTCAGCAACTATCATATCAGATTCTCCAACTTGCTCTATTCGAGCTGAATTCCAGAAATCAATGATGTGTGCTTGATGAATCACAGGCTCTGCTGATAAAGCATAGAAAAGCCTAGATCGTCGTAGGTATCTGATGATATCTCGACATCCTTCTGCTACAGGGTCGTCAGGATTTAAGAATGCACATACATTGTGCTCTCTTGCAAAACGATTAGCCATCTGTTCATAAGAATGAAGAAAATTATGTTAGAGCAAAATCATCACACTTAAGAATACGAAGAGTTTAGACACAGAAATGATGAATCAATCAGTTCATAATTTGGATTATGATATATTTTACCTTGATATTATTGAACTTGTAGTGAACAGAGATCAAGAATCAAGCAATGTTTAAAGGTTATTGGTAATTTTGAATATTGTCGGACGGGGGTTTATCTGAATGTTTTTCTAGGTTGAAAAAGATGTTCTGAAAAAGTGAATGGAATTGACAAGTCAAAAACATCATTTATACTCCCTCGGATATATTAATTTCATTTATTAAATAAGCTGGGACCCCTATCCTTATTAACAATTTTATTGTTTCCGCAGATTTTAGTTCTTCCGTAGATCATCTACGGATGACTTAGAATTAAAAACTGATTTTGATGAAGTATAATTTGAATTTTCATAGATTCCAGTCTATGGAACTATTATACTTTTAAATACTACCACATCCGTAGGTTACCAATCTACGGATGGTCATATTCCTTTTTCGCACTGTAGCATCTACTGAACAGGAAAATGTACTGTAGCTTCTTCTGATGCTGCAAATACAAAGTTAACTTCTTTGATTGTATGGTCCTATTCAACTGATAGAACCATTTATTGCTATTGGAACTTGTTGACTTTGTTTTCATGACAATTTGTGCACATTATATTTTGTGCAAGTTCATGTATCCTTCAGCCAAGTTAGTGCTCAAGTTCCAATTCCTTCATTTGAATTTGGATCATTGAATTCAGCTTTTATGTTTCATAAATTTCATGTATTAATTACTCCCCCTAAATTTGTGATTAATGATAAAGTGTTGCATTCATCATAAATTTATGAAGTAAATAGCATGAAAGGCACATGACTGTCCAAAGATTACACACAATAAATAAACTAAAAGTAACAAATTGAATTAAAATATGTACATGCTTATAAACACATATAATGAGATCATACTATGACACTAAACTTCTTCCTGATTGAGATGATTGTTGAAATGTGACCTGATTCTAGTCCTGATTGCAAGTATGTTTGTCCACTTAAATCCAAACAAGAGTATGGAAACAACTAGACATGCTGTTTATCATGTTTTCATGTTTATTAGTGATAAACTGTTATGGGCTCCACATTCAATTCACATTAGAGTTTGTCCTCCGTTTGTGAGTCAATTCATCACTTTTTCACACTTAGAAACTATGTACTTTAAGTTATAAATTCTATCTTGAGACATATGAGTTGTCTCATAAATGCTTTGCTACAAAAGCTCTTATGAAAATTTACAGTTGATCACTATGGATTCTTTTGAGAGCTTAGATATGATCATCATCAGGTCACCAGGTCTTTACATACGTAAAACAGAGGTGCCTTTAACCCAGGTCTTTGTTTACACAAAACAGAGGGATGATGAGGATCATGATCTTTTCACCAGTTGAATACATATGTATCTCATGGTGTTCATAAACCCAGGTCTTTGTTCACACAAAACAGAGGGAATATGATTTGCAGAGATAGAAGTTATAAGGTATTTTACATAGTGTGCTTAGGTGAATGAATTGATCACATCAGGATAAGACTTACTTGCTTGATCCTCAAAATGAAGCTTCTCACAAACAGTCACCTTTTCATTATGTTAAGCATGCTCTTAGTATAATCTTCACTCAAGTTGAATCTACTTACATATCAAAGAACTTTTGATCAGTTTTTAAAGAAATTTAAGAACTCAGGAAGCAAGCAAAGGCACAGTGTACTATCATTTCCCAAACATATGTCAAGCAGAAATAGAAGACACAATAAATAAAGACAATATTTTTTTATTTTTTATTTTTTATTTTTTATTATTTTATAAGGACAGACACATGCTTTTCTTGGTTAATGATGATTAATCTAAGTTAATCATGCCCAAAGACTCAATTAGAAAATTAAATCTAACTGAATCAAAGGCCTTAGTGAATAGATCAGCAAGCTGATTTGTTGTATCCACTTTGACTAACTTGATTAAACCTTTTTCTGAGCAATCTCTCAGAAAATGATATCTGATTTCAATATGCTTTGTTTTACTATGTTGAACTGGATTAGCAGTGATAAACATAGCAGCTGAATTGTCAATATAAATTGGAGTGTGAAGGAAATTGTAACCATAATCAAGTAATTGGTTTTGCAACCAAAGGACTTGAGAGCAACCAGCTGAAGCAGCTATGAACTCAGCCTCAGCTGTGGATACAGATACATTTGTTTGCTTTTTGCACTGCCATGAAACAAGTCTTGGTCCTAAAAATTGACATCCACCAGTTGTGGATTTTCTATTGTTGTTGCATCCTCCATAGTCACTGTCTGAATAAGAGTAGAGAGAGAAGTCTCCATCTTTTGGATACCATAGACCAAGGGCTGGTTTCCCTTTGAGATATCTGAAAATCCTCTTCACAGCATTCAGATGGGACTCTTTTGGATCTGCTTGGTACCTAGCACAACACATACAGCAAACATTATGTCAGGTCTGCTGGCAGTTAAATACATAAGAGATCCTATCATTGATCTATATAATCTTTGATCAATAGATTTTCCTGTAGGATCAGGTACAATTTTGTCAATTGTTGAAGCAGGTGTTTTGCATGAAGATGTATTAGCAAGATTGTACTTCTTCAATATTTGATGAATATACTTTTCTTGATTGATGAATATGCCATCTGTTTTCTGATGAACTTGTAGTCCAAGAAAGAAAGTTAATTCTCCCATTGAGCTCATTTGAAACTGAGATTTCATCAACTCTTCAAAGCTTTCACACAGTCTCTTGTTTGTTGATCCAAATATAATGTCATCTACATATATTTGAACAACTAAGAGGTCTTGATGTTCATGTTTGAGAAAGAGAGTCTGATCAATAGTTCCCCTTTTGTATCCATGCTTGAACAAGAAAGATGATAATGTTTCATACCACTTTCTTGGTGCCTGATGAAGACCATACAAAGCTTTGTCAAGCTTGTATACTCTATGTGGGTAATCAGGATCTTCAAAACCTGGAGGTTGAGCTACATAGACTTCTTCATCAATTTTCCCATATAAAAAGGCACACTTCACATCCATTTGATAAACAGTGAACTTCTTATATGATGCATAGGCTAGGAATACTCTAATGGCTTCAATTCTTGCAACTGGTGCAAAAACTTCATCATAGTCTATCCCTTCTTCTTGAGTATATCCTTGAGCAATCAGCCTAGCTTTGTTTCTCACAATGATACCTCTGTCATCTAGTTTATTTTTGAATAACCACCTTGTGCCAATTGGATGTTGTCCTTCAGGAAGATCAACTAGATTCCAGACCTTTTGCTTTCTGAATTGTTGAAGTTCTTCTTGCATGGCTTCAATCCAGCTATTATCTTTTAGTGCAGCTGTAATGTTTGGAGGAACACTTGTGAAAGAAAACAAGTGAAAAGACAGATGTTTGCAGCTCCCCCTTGGCTTCTTGTGGTTCTTTCATTGAGATCTCCAATGATGTTGTTTATTGGATGAGTCTTATGAATTTTTGTTGTTGGAATGGACTCAACTGGAATAGATGATTCCAAGTTAGTCATATGCATTGATGCAGATATATCCAGCTGAGATGATGAATTTATGAAGTAATCAAATTGATCATCATTGGAAGCTGAATGATTTTCGTTTTGTACATCAGCTGCATTGTGAGTCCATCCGCAGGAGTTACAGGAACATCTACGGATGTATTTTGTGCTTCCGCAGGTGTTACAGTAACATCTACGGATGTATTTTGTTGACTTGCTGACAATGACTCTTTGGAATGCAATGGACCATCTCCAATATGTGGAATATCTACTGATGTGAATGGAACATCAGCTGATCCAATAATCACATCTCCGGATGTAGGACACTCATCTGCGGATGCAGAGTCAGCAGCTGCTGATGAAGTGTTTGCATCTGAGGATGTAGATCCATTTGCTTGGTCTGTGCTGCATTATTTCATTATTTGGTGTTCCTTGTTCCATGATACTTGAAGTTTGTATTCTTGGAGGATCAGCAGATAATGACACTTCATTCATGTTTGGAGGAACAAATGGATAGCATGTATCTCAGTACCTGCAGCATTCAAATAACCAGAGTTAAATGAGTTTGTGAGTGCATCTATATCAAACAACCATGATGATCCTTTTGTAGATTTAGGAAATAAGGATTCATCAAAAGACACATTAGGAGTTTCTTCCACAATGTTTTGTTGTGGAATGTAGATCCTATATGATTTAGATGTTGAAGAATATCCAACGAAGAAACCATCATAGGCTTTCTCTGAAAATTTTCCCAATTGTTCTTTTGTGTTTAAAACAGATACATGACACCCAAAAGCTCTAAGATATCCTATGTAAGCTTTTCTTTTAAATAAAAGCTCATAAGGTGTTTTATTGTGTTCTTTGACAATTAATGTCCTGTTTTGAACATTGCATGCTGTGTTCACTGCTTCAGCCCAAAAGGTGATTGGCAATTGTGAATCAGCTAGCATTGTTCTTGCTGCTTCAATGAGAGTTCTGTTTCTTCTTTCAGCAACTCCATTTTGTTGTGGAGTTCTTGGTGCACTGAATTGCCTTGCTATGCCTTTATTCCTGCAAAATGAATCTAAGACAGTATTAACAAATTCAGTCCCATTGTCACTCCTAAAAATTTTAACTTTTAAATCAAGTTGATTCTCAATCTTAGTGACAAACTCCATTAATGTTTCTGATGTTTCACTCTTTAGTTTTAAGAAAAAGACCCATGTGAATCTAGTGAAGTCATCCACAACCACTAAACAATATTGCCTTTTTCCAATGCTCATCACATTAGTTGGACCAAAAAGATCCATGTGAAGCAATTTGAGTGGTGTAGTGTTTGTGTTCATTATTTTGGATTTATGTGACACTCTATATTGTTTTCCTTTATAACATGAGGAACAATGGTTTGAACAAGAAAATTCTTTCTTTGGCAATCCAATGACTAAGTCATTTTTCACCAATTTATTCATGTTCTTCAAGTTGGAATGAACAAGCCTTCTATGCCACAACTGAGATTCATCTTCTGATGACTTAGATAGCAGGCATGTTTCATTGTTTGTGAGTGCTGTATTATTCATATCCAAAACATATGTGTTTCCTTTTCTTGATGCTTTAAGAGGATCCAATCTTCTGGAACTGCAAAACCTGGCTTAAGAATGTAACAATTAGTGTTATCAAATAATGTGGTATAATTTTGATCGCAAATTTGAGACACACTCAATAATATATTGCAAATTTTCACAATAATTTACTTTCTCAAATTTGAGCACACCATTAGTTACCATTCCTTCACCAACTATTTTACCTCCCTTCTTATCCCCACCAAATGCCACATAAGAAGCATTTTTATGTTTGAAGTCATGGAGAAGAGAACAGTTTCCTGTCATATGTCTGGAACAACCACTGTCAACATACCACTTGTTGTCAGCTCTCCAAGATTGTTCCTGCACAATTAAGGAAATCAATTAGATTTGGAAACCCAAGTCTTAATGATCTTGGGTGATCCTGTGGAGTCTAAAATTTTAACTTCCTCATGAATGAGTCTTGAAGATTCAGTATTATTTTAGATTCAATTGATTCATTGTGTGTTGTTTGTGGTGAGGATGATTCTGTTGATGATGAACTTGTGGAATTTTGTTCTGATTGTTCAAACTCTTCCTCAAGTATTTCTCTTTCTTTGTTTGCTGTTTTGACTTTGATGATGATCCTTGATTGTGAAAGTTTCATCATCCTTTGATTTTGAATGTGAAACATGAGTTCCTTTTTCAAAATTATCAAAGAAAGTATCTTTAGCATTTGACTTCTTATTGTTCAAATCCACCTTTTTGTGAGGTGTCTTTGACTGTTGAGGAGTCTTTGATTTCTGTTCAGGTTGTCTTCTCTTCAAAGGTTCACTATCAACTGATGATTTCTCTTGTGGTTTTGTCACCTTTTGTTTTGTTTTGTTGTTTCTTTAATCTTGAATCTTTTTGATCTTCACTTGATTGAGATTCTGATTCATCCTTCTCAGGTTGTTTCTTCTTTGTGCTCTTTGTCTTGTTCTTTTTGTTAAAATAACATTCCTGAGTGGAATGGTTATTTTTGTTACAAATAGCACAATGTTTGTTGAAGTAACAGTCTGAAGTCATGTGATTGTTCATATTGCAGATGGAGCAATAGCTGCTGAAGTAACAGTCTTCAGTGTTGTGATTTTCATATCACACCATTTGCAATACTTTTCTTCTGACTCATTATCAGACTCAAATAATTCTTCTTCTTTTGCTGTTTTTGAGTCTTCAACTCCTTCTCAAACTTTACTGAAGCTGACTCTTTCCTTTTCCTGACATGATGTCAGAAGGTTCATGTTTATCAGCTGAAGTTTGTTGCTTTGAGCTCACACCTTTTTGAGTTTTCTTTTTGGTCGTTTCTTTTGCCTTCCGCAGATCATCTACTGATTCAGTAGATTTGTTTTCGCAGATCTGCTACTGAAGAATGTTTCTTCTTCGGAGAAGTTCTGCTGATACTCGCTTTTGTTTCTAAGGAAGATTTGTGAACAGTAGATGTACACTTATCAATCACTTCAGTTGAAGGTTTTTGTTGCTGATGAAGTACTTGAAGACCTTCATTTAGCTGAGCTATTCTCTTGCAAATAGTCTTCAACATGTTTCTTTGCTTAGGAGGATATGGCAACTTTGTTTGCTCAAGTACTTTGGGAATGATTGTTTCAATGAAACATTCTTACCAATGTTCAGTTGATCGCACAGATATCATCATGTCATCAGAATCATCCAAGTCATCACATCCATCAAAGTCAAATTCTGATTCATTTTGTTTGATTTTATCTGATTCAGAAGACTCAGTTCACTCACTCACCTAACTTGAGTCATTGTTACTTTGAACAAGGCTATTGTCATTGATTCAGGTAAAGTGTATAGTTATCATTCAAAGGAGGTGCAACAGCATTATATCCCAACCCATACCTGTTCTTTGATTCAATATGAGAATTCAATAATTTCTCATATTGCTGAGATGAAAGTTGAAATTTCTGAAGTTTCACTTCAGTTGATGCATGATCAGCCATGGATTTAGTTAAGGAAGTGGTCAGATGCTCAACTTGGGCTTTTAAGCTGTAATTTTCTGAAACAAATTTATCTAAATCTTTTTGTAAAGAGTTAATTTTGAATTGATATAATTTATGTTCTATACATGAGATTCATTCAAAATCATTTTCTTTAACTTTATCAGCCAGTTGTTGAGCATGGACTCTATATCTTTCAACTTCCTCAACACACATTGATGAACACAATCTATCTCTTACCTCTCTAGCCATAGGTGGAACTTTGTTCTCCATGTGGGCCATTAAAGCTTGATTTTCATCCAAAACTTCCTTCTCATACATGCTCCAGTCACAGGTTCCATCTTGGAGAATGATCATCCCAGTTTCTTTAGAATTACTAGGTCTGCTGATGCATTTGTGGCTGGTGGGGATGAGTTGGTTAGCTGTGGTTGTCTATAAGATCTCTGAGATGTGTTGTTTGATAAGATTGATGCTGATGAGACTGATGTTGCTGCTGTTGTCTCATGTCAGGATTTGATGTTGATTACATTCTTGAGAAGTGCCCATAGAGATTGCATTTGAAACATCTTACCTTTGACTTATCAACACCAATCTTTGATGTTTTGCTTGCTGCAGCCAAACTTTTGTTTCTTCTCAAGTATTGTTTAGCTCTATAAGCAATCATTGCCATTGCCATATGGATGTAGTTCTTCCAAGTTTGTTTGGCAGATTTGCAGGTGTTAAGGTGCTTCCTAAGTAGGCTTGAAAACTTGAACTAAAAGCTGCAAATGCTGCTTTTTGTTCTCAGAATCCAGAATCACAGTAATGGGCTCTGCTGGTTGTTGTTTGTTGAAGACTTTGCTGCTGATGTAGATGCATCTTTTCTATCATCAGGTCTCCTTTTTCTTTTCCTGATTTACTTTGAGAAGATTTCTTTGAAGGCTTTGATGCATAAAAGCTCACTTCTCTTCATCTTCACTCAAAGTACAAGAGTTGTCACTATCATTGTTAGAGATAAAAGCACTTCCAGCACTTTTGGTTTCTTTAAAATGATAAGGTGTGACATGTGTTCTCACACTTTGTTTCTTGTTTTCATCCATTTCAAGAGCCTCAACTTTAGCTACCAAGTATCTAAGCCAGTTGCTTGAGATCAATGGTGTTCTTGAACATGGACACAGTTTGCTTCAACTTTCAGGCAATGTATGGAGCATCTTTTTGTTCAGTTCCTCATTTGTATACTTCAACTCCATGATGTTCATCTCGGTTACCAATTGCATAAACCTATGGAGTTGTTGAGGAATTGATTCACCCTCAATATGATGAAATGTTTCATATTGTGAGCGAAGTGTGTCCTTCCTAATGCTTCTGATTTCATCAATCCCTTCACAAAGAGTATGAAGTATCTTCCACAAGGAATTGCTGTTTTATAATTCTCACACCTGATTAGTATTTCTTCTGGTGAAGCCATACTGAGCAAACTGTATGCTCTAATATCAACTTTAACCTCTTTAACATCATCAGGTGAGAGATCTTTGTACTTATGGGTTGATTTTGTC